>MSJI02000602.1:0-48715 GCA_001931905.2 Cladosporium sp. IMV 00045 | reverse complement strand
AAAAAAAAAAAAAAAGCCACCAACACCCAGCCAACCCCTGCTGCACCACCCATCCGCGCCACCATGCATGCATGCGAAAAGCACGCCACCGTCGCCTCCATCTCCAGAAGCGTTCCACGACATTGGCCTCTTGCTTCTCTCTTTCTCCGAAAAGCGCCACGCATGCAAGCCATGCGTGTGACGAATGTTGCAACGCCTCTTTTGGGCGGGGAGGGTGGTTGTACGGTCAGGGGTATGTTGGTCTTCGAGGCGAGGCTGAAGAGGCGGGGAGGGACGAGATCGTGATTTCGTGGCTCTGCGGCGCGGGCGTGCGGTGGGCGATGATTCCGCTTTCGAGAGTGATGGGGGCGTTGGCGGAGAAGACGCGGCTGGGAGAACTTGAGTGGGATGAAATGGAACAGAGCAGAGCAGAGCAGACCAAGGCAAAGTGGTCACCATCGCATGATGGAACGTGACGAACATGATGATAAAAGTGGTGTTTTTTCCCAGAACTTCTGTTTTTTTGGTATTGCATTAACCACCCACCCCTCCTCCCTTCAAGGAAAAGGAAATGGTATTGTGGCATTTTATCGAACATCTGGCCTAAAAAAAAGTGATAGTTGTACGAGACTCCTAGATCCCGAACACCTTTCTTCGCGTCTTCATCTCCTTTCTTCTTCTACCCCTCGCCTCTAGTAAAGCTAAGCTGTAATACTCATACATGTTTTGCTCTCCTCTCTTTTATCTCCTCACTTGCTTTTCTCCTTTATGTCTCCGTTTCGATAAGCGCCGGCTGACCAAGCTGGAATTGTGTTTCGCAGTTGATTCGTGAGCCGACTGACTGTGAAGGGAGGGGAGATGCTGTGAGGATGAGAGGCAGAGAGTGTAGTACATTCTTTGGCGCGGTCTGGTTGCAGAAAATAAACGAACAGATAACAGAGGAAATAAAAAAGCAGAAAAAAAGGGGACCATATCCCATGGTCCGTACCGTAGTGTTTTTGCGAGCGAGAGAGTTAGAAAGGGGTAATCAGAATAAGAAAAGAAAAATTGGGGAACGCATAGTAACAAAGGACACCGCCGTGTTATCCGATTTGAGTGGTTGTGCGATCTGGAAGCGAACACGCTTTTTGCAAACGAAAAATGCTGGTATCTGAAGATGAGAGGAATGCTGACGCTAATTGGGGGCTTGACGCTCAATGCTGTGGTTGGAGTATGTGCAGCAGCAGAAAGCCAGGCGTATAACACCGCGATGAGACACTCTATTGGGCAAATTGCGGGTGCTGGGCGTACTGCTGCTGTTGCTGGTAGCCCATGTGTTGTTGCTGGTAAGGCTCAACGCTTGAGGGAGGCGTAGGCGTGCAGGCACCCATGCGAGGTACTTGAACCTGAGGCATGCCGTAACCGTCTACGCCGTTGAAGTCCTTGTCCGGGGTGATGGGTGGGGTTAAGACGCCGGCGGGCACTTGCTGCATGTAGCAGGCCTTCTGAGGTGTCTGTGGGCCCAAGAACTGCGCGTTGGCGGGAGTTGCGACCTGCTGGACGTGGATCTCGGGAGTCTGCGCTTGTTGAGCGGCTTGTTGGGCCAGCATCGCTTGCCTCTGAAGGAACTGCTCCATAGTAGTAGCAACACCAGAGAGGTGAGGTGAGCTGTACTTCCTGACAAGTGCCGCGGAAGGCTGTGCGAGGAAGTTGGACAGGGTCAGGACTACCTGGGGATCGTAGCGGGCAGCCCACTCGGAGTAACGAGGTTGCGGGCGACCGAGGATGCAACGGGCAAGTGCAAGGGCGGATCTCGCCATGACCGAAGGACGAATCGAGATGAATTCCTTGTGGTAAAGAGCAATCTCGGTGAGGTAGTAGGACATGTGCTCAAGCTCCGGGTCACATGAGACTTCGGTCAAGGCGAGCTGCTGGAAGCTGGTGACAGTGGGGTGGCCGATCATCCAGTTCAGGGTTTGAAGGACGTGCCATTCCATTTGGGTGAACATGTCGTCATCGTAGAGCGAGCAGCACATCGACTTGAGCTCCCGGATAGTTGGCACGCGTTCCTTGCGGTCGCCATACTTGGCAGCGATAAGCAGGGCAGCACATCCTACGAGTTGGTAGTGACGCTTGTAAACGACACGACGGGAGCAGTAGCGGTCGAGAAGGTTGACGGCGAGGTGGAGGGTCTCCGGGAGCAATTGGAAGGCGTGGTGGGCCTCGAGAAGGAAGTCGAGCAGGTAAGGGCGCATGAACCATTGGATCTCGGTCTGAATCTCAATTGAATGGATGTCAGGCATTGTCTCGGCCTAGTCGAAGTTAGTTGAATGTCTGAAACAGGGTGTCTTAGCTAGCACATACCTCCATGTGCTCCATGTGGTCGAGGACGTCCTCCTGGTATTCCTCGGCAGTTGCTCGTGAAAGCTCCTCAGCCAAAGCCTTTTGCCTCAGCTTGCCAAGTTGGCGTGCGTTCTCTCGCTCGGCGGCAGCACGAGCATAAACACCCTCATCATCACTCTCGACGAAAAACGAATCGCAGTATCCGTAAGCCGGGTACTGGCGTGTAGTCTGCCGGAAAGCCATTTTCGATGTTGGTGGATTGGTTTGCGGTGAAAAAGAATGAATGTCAAGTCTCCTGGGTTGACGATAGAAGCTGTTGTCGGTTGTCGAAAGGTGCACGTTGATCGGTGCAAGTGTCGAGAGTCCGGCGAAGCGGTATTAAGGAATGTCTGGCCTGAGTATTGGCCGGGTGTAAAAAAGATTGTAATTAGTTGGCAAAGCAGGAAAAAGAATGGATGGTCTAGAACGACAGCGCCCTGACACGGGTAATCGAAGAGGCTGTTATAGGAGATCCACCTAGGACTTGTCAGCTATCCGGTCGCGTGCCATATTATGGCCCTTGCCAGGGGAAGGCATCAGGCTGCTCGAACATACCTTGGGAAGTAAATTACGCTACTAGACGGACCGAGTGCAGACACACTTCGATCGCGACGAGACTTTGTTCCTTGCGAGAAGACTGGAGAACAAGGTTCTTCTGGTATGTCGATGCAATCTGCAGAGAAACGAGCTAACGCCTCCGCTGTTGCTTGTCAAGGTCGGTATGTTCCGAAAGATCTAGCCGGTGCTTCCAGGGGTTCCTTGAGAAGGACCTGGCGAAATGTTAGCGATTGGCTTGGACGGAAGAGCGTGACGGATTGAGCAAGGGTATCGTGTGCCAATGACTTCTAGCAATTAGACGTACCGATTATAGGAAGACGTAGATGGGCTTGAATGTTGTCTCGAGTAACTATAGTGCAGAGATTGCTGTACAGCTCGCTATAGCAGAACGCTGCAGGACTGTGATGATGGATAGTCAGCAAAAGGGTTCGACGATAGAATACGTTGACATCAATGTGCAGTCCCGGATCAGTGCCCGTGACGGTTCCCAGGAAACGCGCTTTGGTATGAGGCAGGTAATTTTGCTTGGAATTGAGCACGGACTCGTGAATGCTCTCGCAGCTGTTGAGGAATGCGGAGCGATGTCCTGACGACAGCGTATTTTTGAGGGTCGAGGCCAGGAGCAGATTGTGATGACAGTATTGTAATAAATATCCTCGAGACATTCGACACTTGTCGGCGGCGAAGACGTGTGGTCAAGCATGCATGGACGCCGTCGAAGCGCAAGCGCTGCAGTTTGGCGGGCTTGTTGTCCGACTCATTGATACGGCACCGAATGGATGTGATGGCATGTGTGTACGGTGGCGCGGAAGATGGACATGCATCCGACATGTGACAGGACCATGGAGATGGGACAAAGCCCGGCATTGTCACCAGCCTTCACTCAATTTTCATGGCATGCCTTTCTCTCCATGTCGACATCTTGTGCAAGCACTCTGCTCTTGTAACCGATGAGTCGTCTCGCAAATACACACACGCAGTGCACATGAAGCAGCTCTAACATATTGTCCAGGTCGATGTCGTCCGAGCAGATGATTCCAAGTCCAGAGTGGGGATGAAGCAGCATTTCCAATGGGAGGTCCGTCTGGGGTTGTGCACACGACACAGCTGAAAGCTCTTACCTTTTGATATGAAGACAGACGCTCGAGATGCTGGGCGAGACGGGTGTGTACGGGGTACAGTGGATACAGCAGTCGTGGCTGGGTGCAAGGTGGTATTGGTGGTGGGGTCCGGTCGAGAGGCTCTGCGGTCAACGAAGAGGAGAGGTCGACGGATAGGCGAGAGGAGGTCGAGTGAAGGAGGTTGTCGGGGAGTGGCTCGGACGGAGGGTGAGGTGTGAGGGTGCTCTGCCCTTTGTACTAGATGTCACCGGAGAGGGAGTGGTCTAGCAGGCAGGCACGCAGGCGAGGTGGAAGCGATGGCCAGGAGAGGACTGGAGACGCCGGGTTCGGGTCGCCGGTTGGGGGAGCGGGAGTCGAGGGTTTATGGAGGTGAGGCGTGAGGAAGAGGCAGATGGAGGTGGCGGATGTTTCAACGCTCCATTGCACGGGGGGAGGGTTAGAGAGATGAAGGGGAGAGGAGGATGGGCGGCGAGGAGGTGGAGGATGAGTTGAAAAGCAAGACAGGCTTCACGCACGACACGTCCGTCGGCGAGAGTGGAGATGCTGCCACGGCTGCTGCTGCTCATGGCTGGGCGGTGCTCTGACTTCGATTTGGCTCTGCTGTCTCAAGCGGGCCAACGCCGAACGCTAAAGCCTGCCTGCTTGCCAGCTCGCCCCCCTACGCCCGCCGCCCATCCCATTATCCTTCACCCTTGACCCTGCTGCCGCTGCGGTGCCCGTGGCCCAGTGGTCAATCATTCGCAAATGCTGCTGCCATAGTAGTGCCACTAGTCGCTGCTGCAAATCAGAGATCTCCCTCCCATCGTGTCATCCCGTCCGCCTGGCTGTCTGGCGTTGTCTGGCTATCTGTCTGTCCGTCCTCGATCAAGGATGAGGCAGCACATGTTACTCGGTCGGTACCTAACGTGTGTGTGCGTGTGTGCGTATGTGTGCGTCTACCTAGTATGTGGTGCTAACTTGCTGCTGCCACCGTCGCATCTGCATATGCTGGAACTACTGCTACTGGTGGACCTGGCTCCTGCAGATCTCGTCGCCAAATGAATCTGTATGGACGGGTGTTGCATGTAACTAAACTGACTGACTGATTACTGTATGAAGCATGTCTTCCCCTACATACGTTCAGTACATATCAAACCGTTGGCAGGTGGAGAGCCGCCGACATGTAACACATTATAATTGGACATCATGTGCGAGCAGACCGGTCAAACAAGTCATCTCCAGTCAATCCGGTCCGTCAGGCAGACAGTCAGGCAGGCCATCAATCAAATGGATCAATCAAATCGAAGCAAATCAAACCCAGCGCCAGACAGGAGTCCAATTCCCGGGTCGCGTACTACTGTACGTATGTGCGCGCGCGCGTGCGCCAGCCAGCCAAAAAAGAAACGGCCGACCCGTTGCACGCTTTCCTCAGAATAATAATAACTCTCATCACTCAACCATCATATGCAATCTCGCCCGGCTCAAACAAAACACACTAACGACCTTGCCGCAACAAGGACACGATTGGTACGCCTCTGTCTCGCTGCCACGGGGCGCTGGCTCGTCCGTCTCAGAGCGACATGAGGCTTCACTCCGTGCTTGCTCGCCTGTCGAATCACGGCCTCAGCCCTCAGCCCGCCATGACAAGAAAGACGTGCTATGGTGTTACCGAACGAACCCTCCGCACGCCTTCATATCCACTCACTACCACTGTACCGCCCTCCTCCTACTCATCCCCTCACATCGCCCGCCGCAGCATGCTTTCGTCCCATCCTTGCTCGGCCTGCATGCACGCTTGCGCCGTCCCTTCTGGCTCGCTTCCGCTGCCCGCCCAGGAGCTCGGTAGCCGCAGCCTCATACTACTACTAGCTGCCGTAATCCATTGGAAGCAAGCTTTGCACTACAGAGTTGCCCTCGCGTTTTGGATGTACATACGATACATTATTAGGTACGTCCAGAGTAGTGCTCCAGCAGCCGCGCTTCTTCCAAGCCATCAAGCGTCATGATGGCGGGCCATGTAGAGTATTATATGTGGTGATGTGTCCGTTGCCAGGCCTTGCCATATGCATTGCGTTATTTCAAGCGTCTAACCCGCGATCGTCCTCACATTCATATCCACACCCGCCATCATCATGACCGTGATACCGCGTTTCGATGTCAGATGGCCTTGCGTACCCTCGCGACCCGCCTCTATCTACTGGCTCTTACGCAAGCGCCACAAAATCTGTATCTGAATTACCAGACATGCGGGCGTCTGCCGGGACGTCAGGAGATGGGAAGTACTTTCTTGTGCTGCAGTCATAGGTAAGGTGCCTAGCTATCTATGTAGCAGCAGTAGAACAGAAGGCTTCTGCTTTCCTTCGCCCGTCCCACGCTCCGGACGCACTGTTTGCTCACCATGGCAAACCACCGCTTTTCCCTCATGATGATTCCTCTCCCTCACCTTTCAATGCCGCTTCGCACCGCAGCGCCATCCGGTCACACGGATCCCTTCGGTCGAGGGCCATATTGGACATTCTTCGGCGAGCACCAAGGCAAGTCGACACAGCAACGTAAGGAACAGAGCTCAAACTTTTTTCCTTCTTTTACCACATCAGGTACTCGGGGAAGATCTCTGCGGGTCCCATTCGAACTACATGTATGCACGGCATCACACTGGCGTATGTGCCCATTTGCTTCCACCCGCCCCTCTAGCCGCAGCTCCCTTCCCCCAGCCATATGCAGCATGATGCCTCCTTGCGCGGAGCAGAGCCAGCCCTGCCCTGCCGATCGTATATAGAGATAAAGCAGAGCACATAGATGTGTGCGCCCGGCAGAGCCGTTGAGGCCATGTTCCAGCTTCTTCATTATTCTCGCGCGAGCATCTCCCTGCCAGACAGCTCCTCGCCAGGCCCCGGGAGAGGTCTGTGTGTGAAAGAGTAGGAAGTGCAAAGCTGCAAAGCACTGAGACACAACGCCTGACCATGGCGTTTTTCCTTCCTCATGCCCAACACGCCGAGGCGCGCGACTATCGCCCGTGGCCCTCGCGGGAAGAAAAGCACCGGCGGGTCCCATTCTCACGCGTCGAAAAAAAGTGAGCTGGCGCTGTGAGCTGTCGCGTGCTGGGTCCCGGCGAAGTGACGTCGAGCTGCCTTTCTCAAGTGCGTGCATCCCGCCGACCGTGTGTCGACTCCACCGCCAACGCGAAAGGAGAAGTTCTTTACAGGCGTAAAGTGTATGCATATGAAGAAAGTCTTTGCGGTCACGAGTTTGCTACGATGTACTACTACAGATGCAAGAGCACAGGAGGCATCTTCCTACAGGGTCCGGCAAGGGCTGAACACATTATTGTTTCGCTTCCCAAGGACGAGTCTCAAGGTTTGGGAGGAGAGTCTCTCCTGAGCCAATTCCCTTTAGCTGCTAGTACCTCCGTAGCATCAGGGAGCCGGACATTTATTCCTCCTGGAACGCTGGTCGCTGCATCCCGAGGGAGAGCATATCTGACTCAAGACTTTACTGCAAATCACGACTCCACGTCTTATTACCTTCTCTCACTTTCAGCATGGTCGATCTGCCACTCCATTATTCTACTGGCCTGTAGGCTACAACAACCATGCCCGCCCTCTTCGCCGCCGTTGTGGATATTTTTCTTATCTCGGTAGAGTTTGAGCTAGTCTGTCCAACTCCACAACTTTAAAACAGCAATTGCGGAGCAGCGTTCACATGGGTTTTCCACGACTTTCCGATCCGGCCAGAAATATTCCAGATTGGCTCCTGTCCAATGGGACATCTGTGCTTTGTATGCCAATCGCCCATTTCATGAGGCCTCCCAATCCCTTGAAATATCAAGCGGCTATTCTGTTTAGCCGCTCTCATCTCCACCGTCCAACATCCACCATGTACGCGTCAATCCAAGCTGATCATCGGCTTGATGAGAACATCACAGAGCATCCGCAATGACGTTCCTCGCCCGAAAGCCAAATGTCCAAAGGCCCACCGAGATTACCATATCGCGCCAGCAACATCCCGGGCGCCCGCGTGCTCGCATTAATTTAGACTCGACTTGCGGACAGAATTGCGAGGGAGAAGACCGCGTTCTCACGCGTCCATTCGCCAGCGCCTTTTCGCTCCACTGAGGCTTCGCCTGGGCTGCCTCCGACGCCGCTTTGTTCAGCTCGCCGCCGCCGTCTGCCGCCCGGAAGGAAGGCTGGCCGTGGTGGTGCACACGAGAAGGAAGTCTGGCGGCGCAATAGTTAGTCTCTAACCCAAGGCCGAATAATAATGGCCAGCCATGGATGTCACATCCTTCCTGGGCGCTACTACAGCTCGTACTTCTTGATGAGTATCATGATTGTCAGCCTCCGCCAAGCAGCCGTGCCGCAATAATATGTATCGGCGTATGCGAGCGAAACTACTGCGCGATCTTGAATCATATTCGTACATAGCCTTGTTTTTCTTACCTTACTTGCTCTTTTTTGCCCCGTCTTTCCCGGTTCCCTCGCCGACATTTGCTCGCAGCTTGCCTTCCATCGTGTTCGCCCGGCCACTCCGGAACCCGTCCTCCTTACGTTTTAGCAGAAGTTCCTGCGGCGAAGCATCAGCGAGGGCTATGCGGCTGTTGCGAACAGTGCTTCCTCTGCCCTTGGGATCTTCCGATCCTGGCTCACGAGCAGCAATGCAAGAGAGATGAGGACGGAGGATATTCGTAGCTGAGGGCTTTCCTTTTCGCTTCACTAGGTGACGCTTTGCCTGTGTCGCTCCTAATTATTGAGTTGTTTCGCCTGCGTTAGTAAGACACTGGCTTTGCTTGCCCTGTCTGCTACCGTATACGATCATGCTTTGACAGGCGGTGGAGCTACTCTCGCTCTGGCAGCTGTCTAGTTTTAGCCTTTGGGGCCAGAGGCATATTCTGTGGACGTCATCCATCAAACCTCGCGGATACTTCCAGACATGTTCAACTTCGGCTGGGGCATACCGCTGTGGATGCCCTCTTGTTGCGCAGCTGTCTCCGCGCGGGAGAAGAAAAAAGTAGATGTATCTCGTCAAAGATTTGCAAACCGCCGGCCGCCGCCCGCGCCGCGTATGGCTTGCAACATGCATGCGTCGATACATCATGATTATCTGTTAGTTCGCTCCGGCGAGTTCATGTGCTCAGTGGAAAATTTCGTCTAGTACATGCATACCTAGGTACATACATTGCATACAGCATCATTCTGAACCTAGCATCTCGTCCGAGACACGTGTCCGCCTACTGAAAGCGAGTAAACAGTACAGTACCAGTTTCTCTCTTTGTCGAATGCAAAAATTCCGAGACCTCAAGTGAGCCACTCCCACGCATGCCTGATGCAACATCGCAATTCCCGGGGCTCAACGACGTCTGCAACAAATCCCTCTTCTTCATCAATGAAATTGAAGTGACACCGTGCTCCGGGGTCGCAGAGCACGAGCACAAGCCGGTTTTTCATTTCAATTATTGAAGCCGGGCATCTTCGGTGATGGTTCACAACGTCCTCCTCAAAAACGTATCTGCAGCGACGACATGTAACGGCCGCCTGCCTGAGGTGTTATGGGTCTCATTTTCATTTTCCACCTTTCCCTACGCTCTGGTAGAGATAATTTCTCTATCTTCAGGTTGATACATTGTAGATTTGCAAGTGCCTGATTGGGCGAGCGTTTGAAGATTGTGATTTTCTGCTCAAGGACGGGTGTCTTCGGTGAAGAAGGGGATTTGGATCATGTTGAACATGTCTGAAATTGCGAATGACGGCTTTCTTTTGTGGGCTAGGACCTGAGTCTGTGAAGCTGTTGATACTGTTTTTTGCGTGTCCGTGCTGTTGCGTGAGGCATTTGTGGCTTGGTCAGGTCACTTTCCAATAGATGCAAGTCACGTGTTATCAAAGCACGCACGCAGAGACCGACCAGAAGGCGCCACATGTAATTCATCTCAAAGGGTTGCATCCGCCCTTACACGCGTCTGCTTCTATCTGTATATTGTTTGTCTATCACTCATGAAACAATCAATTAACCCGACCAGAAGTCGACAATAGCCTTAGCACAACCCACAGCATTGGAAATAGGCAAATCATGCCCGCCGTCCAGTAACTTCGTCTCAAGATTGTCCTTGCCCAGCGCGTCCGCAGCATCAGCCGCGACCTCATCGGCAACGATGACACTGTCCTCCTTGCCCAGTAAGAGAAGCACTTTCCCCTCGAGCATGCCCCTCCGCGAGGCCTCGTGGTCGACCGGGTTCGCTCTCTGAGCATCCAGCCGCGACCCGATGAGCCGCCAGCGATCCTGCTGGTCGCCAATAGGTGAGTTCTGAATGCTCGAAATGAAAGCCGACACGAAGCCGGGATGCGAATCAATCTGCCAGTCGACTGCCTCAGCGACCGAGTACCGCGGACGGCCAGGGAACAACGAAGCAGGTTCCGAACCCGTTGTTACATCAGGAACCTCCGCCTCAGCACTCTGCACAACACCAACAGAAGTCTTCTCCGGCTGCTGCTGCTGCTGCTTCTTCGAAGAAGAAGAACCCCTCAACCGCCTCCTAACCACCCCCTCCGCCCAACTCTCCGGCAACCACCCCCCATAAACCAACCGACTCCACCACGCCCTCCTCTCGCTCCTCAACAACCCCGCCGGCGCCACCAGCACCAACCCCTGCACCGTCCCAGGAAACCAACTAGCAAAATCCGCCCCCACGCCCCCTCCCAGCGAGTACCCCACAAGCGTACAACCCGCCCTCCACCAATCCAGCTCCGAGCTCCCCATCACGAGAGAAATCTGCGTCGTCCACAAGCGCGCGTCTTGCGGGCAGGACGACACATCCGGTGAGTCAGAGTATCCTCGCCCGAAAAGGTCGAAGAGCATCACGCGGCAGCCTTGCTGGGCGACGAGTTCCTGCGCTAGAGCCGCGAGCGCGATGCACGGCGTGCTGATGCCGTGGATGAAGAGGACTTTGCGCCCTTGCTCGGGGCCCCATTCGTACGCGCGGATGTGGCCGTATGGCGTGGGGATGTCGCGGGCGCCGGGGAGGGAATTAGGTGGGTAGGGGTGGTGGTTGGTGGCGGGGGAGGTTTGGTTTTGGGTGGAAGGGCGGGGGGCGAGGTGGATTTTGGAGGGGGGTGTGGTGTTGGTTATGGAGGGTTCGATGGCTTTGAGGAGGAGGTAGGTTGCTATTGGGGCGAGGAGTAAGTCGATGAGGAGGGTTTGTTTGGTTGGTCGTAGGTGGGTGAGGAGGGTGGTGAGGTCTCTCATTTTCGTGTGAAGTTTGCGTGTTGTGATTGTATTTTCTTTCGATGTGTTCCTCTGGTTTCTAATATGCTAGTGATGCATTCTATAGTGTATTTGGATGTAATGAGTGGCTGTTGTAGTTTTTAATCAAGGATGGACGAATGTAGTACAAACATGAAAGTGTTTTTGATGATGATGATGCCATTGGACCTCGGCTTGCGCGATCCGCCACGCCGAAATCATCTTGAAAACAGGAACCATCAACCACAACAGACCCATGCCTGATTGCCATGCCTGAATTAACGATTGTTACTTGTAAAAGAGCCGAGTGCTGTTTGATTGATATTCTCCAAAAGGATTGCTGTATTGCAATTAATCGTACGAAAAATGGTGCTAAAAAGACAAAAAAAGAAGTGTTTGCTCAACAAACGAAAGAACTGTAAGGGGTATCTCTAACACGCATTCTCCGGCCTTGCTGGCTAGTATGTCGGCCGTTGCTCATTTCAATTGTTGTCCACAGTCCCACGAGATCAACTCGCGAGACATGCTCTTATGCGGTGTTGCTTCTGCCATTAACTCTGATAATGATATTGCTGCCGCCGCTGCGCGAGTTCACTCTCTGGCGGTCGCCCTGGAGCCAGCCTCAGAACACCCGGTTGTGCGGATGTGTTCCAGGGCTTGTCGACCTCGATGCCACTGTCTCTATCGCCTCCCTCGCTGCCTTCAAACCCGCCTCCTCCGAGATTGGACCACACGTCGAGGAAACCTTTCGCGTGGTCGGTGGTCAGGTCGGCCCCTTGCAATGTCTCATCCTCAACTTCAATGTCCGGCATTGAGTTGTCCTGGTTATCGTCGTCGTCGTCGTTGTCGGTGAGGATGCGGCCTCCCAGTTTGACATCGCTTACTCGCACGCTGTATTGCAGTGCTTTCTTGCCTTCGCTGATCATCTCTTCGGTGGCGTACATGCAACGCTTCAGACTCTGGTTCATCATCTGACTCTGTACGAGGAGTTCCTTGTGTTTCTCGATGTCGACTCTCAGTCTCTGTTCGTCTTTCGCAAGACGCGCTTGATCTTTGTCTTCTCGGGCGCCAGGCGATAAGGGTTCGCCACCTGAAGTTACGCTTTCGTTTTCATCGTCATCGCTGAGATCATCATAACCTTCTGCGATGCTCGCAAAGCCGAGTTCAGAGTCATCCAGGTCTTCGCGCTCATCTTCCTCGCCCAGAGTGGAGAGACCTTCTGACAGCCTTGCGGCACGCTCATGCGGAGCGAAACCGCCCATTCCGGCGCGTGACAATCTCCGAAAGCGCTTCAGCTCTGCTTTTTGTCTGCGCACTTCTCGCTCAAGACTGGAATTGATGGCGAGCAAAGAGCTGTTCGATATCTCGAGATCCAAGACTTTCCGTTCACGCCGTGCATCTGCGGCCAGTTCGGACACACTTCTAGTCGGGCTTCGAGGCCCATCTCCAGAAGGGGTTCCTTCGTCCTCTTCAATGTGAGTTAATGATGAATCGATCGAAGGCAAGTCTGCTGGGGGCTTGCCCGAGCTGGTATAATTCAGAGGCGTTGACTCTTGAGAGAGTGGCGACGTTGCGTTCGCACTGGGGTCTAACGTGGTCGCGGAGCGGCGGCGCGAATTCACCGAATTGTGTGAATCGATCGAGGACAAGCTTGTAGATTTTCGATGAGAAGTTTGCGATGGTTTGAGCTCAAGACTTTCGCGTCGCTCATAATAATTGGTAGGCTCAGCACTTGATCGCGGTGAGGGTATGGGCGATGGTCGAAGTCCGAATATCTGCGACGCGCCTCTCCTATAAGACAAATGGATATTGTCCTTGCTTGGTGACGTAGACCTTGCATCGCCTGCCGGAGGCAATGGTGCGAAGAATGGTGAAGAGCTCGACATTGAGACCGAACTCAAGGGTGGTGAAAGTAGCGGAGGCGGGCTGGTCATACGGCTTGGTCCTGTGTCCATAGGCGTCCAAGAATCTGATGGCTTCTTCAAAGGCAAAGACGCAGGGGCTCTGTTCATTGATGGCCGTTCCTCTGTGGAACCATCTGCATGAAAGAATACTGATGGCTTTTTCGGCTCAGGTTTTCGGGGTGCGGGCTCTTGCTTTGCCGCATCACTAGCATGGAAGAATCGACTATCCATGTTGTCCATTGATGATTGCCCAGACTCATTCTGTGCAGACGATCGGACCAACGGAGACTGTCCCCTCATCGAGCCATTGTCACTGACTATACTCCTCGCTTGGCCAACTCTTGGTTTGTTCTGTGCTCCAACGCCTATTCCCAGGCCAACAGCGCTCGCAGCTCGTTCTGATGTGCCACCGCTCAATGGTCGCCCTCTTAAACTGTTGGGGGATATACTTTGCTGCGATACAGCACTAGGACTCTCAGTTCGGGATGTGCGAGCGTGGGAGCGCGGTGTTATATTTGCATTCCGATCTCCATCTTTGGAAGAAGTATCTGCAACTCTTACTTGAGGCGGTGGGCGTGCGCGGGGAGCAGCAGTTGGTGCTTCGGGTCTGACAGTGGGTGTACGTTTTGCAGAGGTTGAAGGAGTTCCATTTGCTGCTAGGCGTGGTGTGAGTGGCGTTCGTGGGTTTCGGGCAGAAGCGAGGGTAGGTTTAAGAGGTGGTGGCGGTCGCCCCTGGGTATTGCGATCGGATGACATTCCTGGCCGAGAGGGCTACCGTGGCGAATACATAGGATCGGGCTAGGTCGAGCGGCGAGGCGTGTACCGGGATTGAGAGCTGTGTATCTGGGCAGACTCAGTATGCCTCGAGGGGTCGAGATCGAGAGGTGTGTTTGGAGTTTTGCATGTGAAGCCTGAAGACGACCCTGGACAACTCTAATTTCCGAAAAAGGTCAGCAGCAAGCTATGCCTGACCATTTGCTGGTTGGGATATAGTTGTCGTCGGCAGTGCGTAGAAGTGTGGAGTATGGAGTAAAGGCTGATGGTTGTTGTGGCAGAGGGATGTTGTTGATGTTAGATCTCTTCTGAGCCAGCACCCCCCGGCCAGTCCAAAACAGCGATGATGTCGGAGCGCTCTATGTTTAATGCAGGGCTGGGTTCGCTTGTTGCTCCTCGCCTCGGCCCGCTGCCTGCTAGTCCATCGTAATACTTCTCTATCGATAATAAACCATGTCACGGGAACGCGCCCAACTCTCGCGCTTCGCCGAACTTCATGTTCGTCATTGACGATCAGACGCCTTATGGTTTGACATATCTCTGTCAACACCGCCAAAAAGGCCCAAAGACCTTGAGCATACTCGCCTAGCCCTACAGATATGGAAGACCCAGCAACATGCCACGACACAACGAAGATCTCGCCGCCGAAGCCCAGGCAGCGAGAGACGAAACTGCCGCTGACGAAGTCGACATCCTGAATGCCAGCCAACACCACTCCCTGAAATACCACCTGCTCGGGCCATCCTTGACCAAATCAGGCCAGGATGGCGTCGACCAGTCCAAGGTATCCGAGATCATCTACAACGCGTCGAAGGGAAGCAGGTACTTCAACAACGAGGAAAATAAAGACAAGACACTCACGGTCAAAATCAACCGGATTCTGGCAAAGAAGCGCGAGCTGGAGCGCATAGAGGCGCAGGGAGGATTGAAGAAGGATTTGAAGAGGGCGGACGAATTCATCGCGGAGTTGGAGCTGTCTCGCGATCTCAGCCAAACGCTTATCCATGTTGACTGCGACGCTTTCTACGCTGCCGTTGAAGAGCTCGACCGGCCGGAGCTGAAGGATGTTCCCTTCGCTGTTGGTAAAGGCGTCCTTACAACTTGCAATTACCATGCGCGGAAATTCGGATGCAGGAGTGGAATGGCTGGCTTCATCGCAGACCAGCTGTGCCCGGGCTTGATACACGTCCCTCTCAACTTCGACAAGTATACCGCCAAAGCCAAGCAGATTAGAAGCGTCCTCGAAGACTACGATCCCCGGTTTCAGGCTGCGAGTTTGGACGAAGCCTACCTGAACATCACGGAATACTGCACGGAGCACAACATGGAGCCTGAGGAAGCTGTGAGTCAGCTGAGGGCCAGGGTAGAGGCGGAAAGCAAGATCACGGTGTCTGTCGGAATCGCCGCGAATGCAAAGCTGGCCAAGATTGGAAGCAATAAGAACAAACCAAATGGACAATTTCGCCTTTCGCCCGACAGAGCCAGCATCCTCGCTTTCATGCGGGACTTGCCCACGCGAAAGGTCAACGGCATCGGCCGAGTGTTCGAGCGTGAGCTGGATGCGATCGGTATCAAGACCTGCGGAGACATCTACGCGCAGAGGCAGTACCTAAGGGGTCTCTTTGGAGACAAGGCATTTGAGTTTCTCATGAGCGTATACCTTGGCTTGGGTCGGACTGATGTTCGGCCAGCCGAGGAGTTTGAGCGAAAGAGCGTTGGCACAGAAAGCACATTTCATGAAATGTCCGATCCGAAGGAGCTACGAGAGAAGCTGCGCTGGATCGCAGAGGAGCTTGAAAAAGACCTCGAAAGAACACAATTCAAAGGCCGGACTCTGGTCCTCAAGATCAAACTTCACACTTACGAGGTCTACACCCGCCAGTTTCAGCCTCCCAAAGCTGTGAACAAAGCGGACGATCTATACCATTTCGGTCTCCATATGTTTCAGAAGGTCGAGAAGGAAATCCCAAAGCTGACGCTCAGGCTTATGGGATTGCGATGCACACATTTGGTGTCAACCAAGAGAGGGGATGTGGATTTCTTCGGTCGCGCGAGGCAACCAAATCTCGGCTCTCGCGAGGATTCAGAAGGTGCCAAAACGCCAAAGGTAGAACTGGACGAGGACGGATGGCAGAAGTGGCCTGACGAAGAGTTCGAGAGCGCTGCGCGTCAAGAACGTCAGGATGAATTGCATGAGCTGGAGCGGCTCTCACAGCAGCAAGAAGACGCAGACACCTCTGGTCAAGAGCCTGTCACCAATGAAGAACGCGAAGCCTTCGAGACTCGAAAACATGATAATGGGTTTGCATGGCGACTATTGCTGGAGGAAGAGCGTGCACAGGCTGAGGAAGAAGAACGAGCGAACAAGCCTCCTTTGGAGCAATGGGATTGCCCGATCTGTGGGCATCCTCAAGCTGCTGACGAACGGTCCTTCAACGAACATATCGACGGCTGCCTTTCCAAGCAGACCATCAAGGAAATCGTCAAGACGACTGAGCCGTCACCGCCAGGTAGAACGCTCAGTCCTGCGCCTTCGACCAGTGGCAAAAAGCGAGGGAGGCCGCGTGGAGGGCAAAGCCAGGCCGAGCCGAAGAAACCCAAGAAATCATTCTTCACATGACCCTTATGATAGTGATGCAGCACGAATCTGTACAATCAATATTTACAAAAGATCCTTAGCCACCAGCTGAATCCCCTACAGCTTGGCCACGAACCCGCTCTTGTCGATCTTGGCCAGATACTCCTTCGTGATCTCCTTGACGTTCACCACACCCGCCAGTCCCATGCACAGCCTAACCTCATCGCTGAGAATCTTCAGCATCAGCTTGACTCCCTCCTCACCCTTATACGCCAACCCCCACAGTACCGGCCTACCCACCCAAACAAAATCCGCTCCCAGCGCCAACGCCTTGAAAACATCCGTACCGTGCCTGACACCCCCGTCAACGTGCACGGGGATCTTCCCCTGGACAGCCTCGACGACTTCAGGCAGCGCGTCGAGCGTGGCAAGAGCCCCGTTCAACTGCCTGCCGCCGTGGTTTGAGACGACAATGCCGTCCACGCCGTGATGCACGGCCAGCAGCGCGTCCTCGCCCGTCGCCACGCCTTTGACCCACACTTCCATCTCGGGCTTGCACACCTCCTGCAGCCAGGCGACGTCGCGCTCCCAGTTGAGCGTCGGGTTCGCGGCGTGCGAGTGGAACGTCACAGGCCCGGAGGGAGAGATCCACTTCCCGTTCTCGATGCGGCCGGGCTTGGACGGGCCGGGCTGGCGGTTGGGCGTGTTGCTCTCCTCGTCGAGGGTCTCGTCTTGCAGCGCCGCTTCCTGCTGCTGCGCGAAATTGGCCACTTTCAGGTGTGGGGGCAGTTTGAACTGGTTACGGATTTCGAGGTTGCGGCGACCGAGGAAGGGCGTGTCGACGGTGAGGAAGACGGCTTTGAAGCCCGCTTTCTTCGCGCGCTCGATCATTTTGATGCTGTGCGCGCGGTCCTCGAAGAGGTAGAGTTGGAGCACGTTCGGGTTGGGCGCGCTCGCTTCGGCGACTTCTTCCAGCGTTTTGGTGGCGAAGGATGAAAGGCCCATGGCGACGTTCATGTCCCGGCAGGCGTTGGCGGTGCCGATTTCGCCGTCGGGATGCGCGAGGCATTGCATTGCCGTGGGGGCGACGCCGATTGGGACGCTGTTCTTGTGGCCGAAGATGTTCACGCTGGGGTCGATGGCGGAGACGTCGCGTAGGACGCGCGGGCGGATGCGGTATTTCTCGAATGCTGAGATGTTCTCGCGCAGAGTGCTGCCGGAGTCGGCGCCTTCGTTGTAGTAGTCGCGTGTCTGCTTGTCCATCTTGTTGTGGGCGATCGCTTCCAGTTCCTGGATGGTCAGGCAACTGAGATCATGGGCGTTTTTGCTGGCCATTGTGGCGAAATTGTGGTCCTGATGAGGCGGTTTTGCAACAAAGAGATATACTGTTTGTCTTTAGATGGCTCGATATCAGAAGCCTTTTGCCACTTCGACCTATTCAATGGTCTGAACGTATGGGGCTCTACAATGAGATACAAGAAATGAATTAAGTATTCACAATATTCAATAAGATACGTACGACCAAACATCCAATGTCACGAATAATAATGAGGTTGATGAATGCAAAAGATAGGATGTAGTGCGAACTGCGATGTCAATGACGAAGGGTCAAGCCTGCCCTAGCGCGTTGCTTGAGTCTGCCGGTGTCGGCTGGCGGCAGTTCATGAATTCGGGGATCGATGCCGACCCGGACGAACGGGGGCTTGAAGCGTTGTTGCTAATCGCGACTTGAGGTTGAAACTTCCTACTACACCTCACCTTCTTAAGGAATGTGTCTAATGATGATAAGGCGATGTTCTATAATGTCAAGACAGCAGGAGCGCGTCCGAGAGATCGACTGCCATGGGTGACGAACGATGTCTCAGCTTATCCGGCAAGAACAGACCTCAGGAGAGCGGACGGTAGGAAGAGGCTGGAGGCGACCTGCAAAACCGCGAAATCTCGTAGTAACGCGTCAAATCGTAAGCATTTACTAATGTGGACATCTAGACAAGACGACAAAGACGTGTTGGACCAGTCGCATCGCATGCTGTCAAGTTCTTGAACTTTGGTCATCAATCTCCACCGTCCTATCACGCTGACCAGGTTGGCAATTCATGGCTTGACTGCTGGGCTAAGCAACAGGAGAACCTCACGATCGGTCAACAGGCCTCATGCTCTCTCATTATCCCCATTACTCACCTCTATACCGAGTATCGCCTTTTGCGAAGGGTATGGGTCGCCTCCCTCGTTGCTCGTACCTCACAAACCGCACCCATCAAACACACTAGATTCACTGAATCCAACACAATCGCAAGTATCGCACACAAGCGCACATCTCAACGCGTCCGCCAGCGTCCGCGCGACGAGGAAGATGTCCCGCGCCGCAGGCGACGCCTACACCGACCACTACTGGCACCCCGGGCGCTCCAGCAGCCCTCCCAGAGGCTCCACCATCCTCGACCGAACGGATTCCATCACCCAATACACCGTCATCTACTATCCCAAAGAAATCAGGGACAAGTGGTGCCAACTGCAAGCCCTCAAGCACGAGCGTAAATTGCTCCACGCCCTCCGTGCACTCATGGCCAAATCGCCGAACGAGCGCCTCCCTACCGTCGTCCGCTCCAGGGAGGTCAAAGATGATGGCCGCAGAGACAAGGGCGAGACCGCAGCGCCAGCTCCTGAGGATCCGATGCCGTTGCTCGGCGGCTGCTGTCGCAAGGGAGCATTCACCCAGCCTCTGAGCCGCAGGCTGAACGATATCAAGAAATCGGTCTGCGCCTGCGTCAAGCAAACCAAAGCTGTTGCTCTCTCCAAGATCAGCCGCGCGCGCAAATTTCACCACTTGTAAATAACGCTGGACGTCTTCGGCACCTGCAGGTCCGACCAGCACTTCCCGACCAACTTGAGAGGGTGCATCGCTTTCGGAATTGGAGGGAGGGCGCAAATCAAGCCGTCGAGATTGCGACTTTTGTCCATCTTGTTCAAATGGAGATTTCAAGGAGGAAGTTGTAATGCAGTGGGGCCTTGGACTTATTTTTGGTGGGGAACGCAATTCTCTCTTTTGCTTTTCGTCGTTCTATCTTTCCTCTCTGCAGCGCACTGGAACTGGACTTGTCCGGATCGGTGAAAGCAATTCCAAGACAATCACAAAAACAGCTAGAAAATTAATCAATCACAAAACAGTTCAATCTCTACCAAGCAAACGCTTGTCTTATCACCGTGTCTTCCTAGCCTGGCGAACATCACACGTGAGATGGCAGGGAGAGCATTCGGCAGTCAACGTTGACAGCTGTTGTGAAGACTTCAACTGCTGCATTAGCGTCGTCTTACATGCCGTCACACTCACTTGCTCACGGAGAATACATGTATGCAAACGCGCATCGTCCATATCCGCCCTGCGTGCTTCGCGTGCCTCTTCGCTTTGCCATCAGCGTAAGACGGAGGAATGACCATCTCAGTAGTACGGCTTCCGCATACTTCAGCCACTTATAACTGCAGCAGGACACATGTCGACATGAAAGGCGTCCAGCGCAGACCAACAATTCTGTCAAAAAGATGCAAGGTTCTTGCTGACATGCTAAGCGCCAATATTCCGAAGATGCATTTGTGAGGATTGCCGATGCATGATGGAATACGGACTTGGGGAAAAGTAACTTTATCCTATAAGCGAATCTTACATTCGAAGAGAGGGGAAAGTCTTTCATCGGACTCCGGCTGCCACATGATGAGAAAGAGCAATCACCACCGGCAAATGCAACCACCTAACTGATGCAGCATCCCGTCCGAGATATTCGATGGGTGTCGCCGGCTGACAGGTCTCACAGGCCCGAACAAGGCGAATCGTGACGAAAGCAAAGCGTGCCCGGTCGATAATCGTGCTGTCTTATTGTTTCGAAGGCTTTTGCCGACGCTGTACGAGCGCCACTTCAAGCCATACCACGTTTCGTCCCAGGCATATACCCTGGTCCCGCAGCACGCAAACGTAAGGCGGGCAGATTAAAATTGATTGCCCTCTAATGCCTCCTAGTAGTTCAGCCAGCCCGACCCGCGAGTGTGGAGATTTGGCGAAACAATGGGGATGCACGTAGCCGTCGCGGGCTAAAATGATGCGGTTTTCACAGGCGAGCAGCCGTCAATTGCCATACTGCAAATCCTCGCCATGCTCGCCCTCTCACTTCCGAGCCTAGCGCCAGGGGCATGGTCGTCGATTAGGGTAGAAGGGAAAAGTGGTTGACTGGATTGTTGAAAGTGGCAGAAAGGGCGAGGGCCAGACGCAAGTCAGCGTGGAGTGTGGAGACTGGGCTTGCCCACCCGCCGCAGCGCTGCAGGGATTCAAGCGAACAGCCTTAACCACATCCTGTTCGACGGGCGCCTGCCGGCGACGTGGACTCGACAGCGCCCATGCCCTTCAACCTTCGAAGGCCAATCGAGCACTCGGTTGGCGTCACACACGCCCGGCGAGCTGCTGTCAGAGACTGCGTTTGGCGGACGCGCCCACATGGTCGCACAGGGGGGAGAGCCGGGAGTACGTTTGATGGGCGATTTGTTGTATCGCATTGAGCTCTTTCTCGCTATTCGCGCTGCAACGCCTGGGCCAATGTGCATCTGGACGGGGCTGGGATTCGTCGAGTCTATCGTTGGTTGCTCTCGGTATCCTTTCAGCCCACCTCATCTCTGGCTCGTCCGCATTGGGTGATTGTACTGGGATTGCGCAGGTTTGATCTACGTGAGCGCCACCAAACCACCGTCCGGGTTTGGGCGCTAGCGAACAGATAATCCCTTCCTTTGGACGCTGGGTTGGTTCTTGATCTTGCCTTCTAGTTGCCCTTGTTCCGTTACCCGTGAGACATACCACCCGTGGTGGGGATCGTCTCATTGTTTGTGCCTGCCTAGTGTTTTCCTTGAAGAACCGTTGTCAATACTGCCGTTGACCTATCTGCTGGTTCTTGGATAGTTTGACATGCGCATAGCGTTGTATAGCTTTGTACAATGGAGCACCCACAGGTAAGACCATCTCAGAGTCGACGCCGCCATCGTCAATGAACAGTCATTCACCAACACCACAGCGCGATCCGCAACGAATGTCCGCCCTCTACCAATACCACAACGCTCCAGAAGTAGCACCCGCTCACGGTCTGGAATACGACGACTCCAATTCCACTTCCTTCTCCGACAAGTATCCCGTCGTACACACCAGGCAATTCGACTCAAGTCGCCTGTCCAAGAATGGCTTCAACAACGACCGCCCACCCCGAATCATCTTCGGCATGAAAGTCCGGACGTTTCTCATGGTCGCCGCGGTCATAGTATGCATCCTGATCGGTGCAGCAGTCGGCGGTGCTGTAGGAGGGAAAAGCATGAGAGAGAACCACGCGAGCCAGACTAGCTCGTCGGACGACAACGACGACGCGATTGAAGCGAGGTAGGCAATGTCTTCATTGATCACCATCTTCGACGAGACTCTAACCATCCATCCCAGCACCACCATCCCGACCCCATCAGCAACCCCGTCAACATTCTCCGCCCCCGTCCCAACCTACATCCCGCTCGGCTCCTGTCCCGATGCAAACAACACTCTCTTCACCTCCACCCTCGCTAAGAACCGTAACAACGACCACACTACATCCACAACAACATCATCTCCCGGCCTTAACTTCACGACCTACTGCGACGTCGAATCACCTTTGACTAGTCTCTCAAGCGCGTCAACGCTCTCGCAAGCTTTCGTGTACAGTTTCGACGACTGCATTGAAATCTGCGCGTCGGTCAATTTCTGGTCGCGAAGCAGCAATTGTAGTGTTGCGGTTTATGAGCCCAAGGCGGCCAGGCCGGCGAATTGCTGGGTGGGAGAGGCAGATGGGGTGGGGTATGGGGAGTTGAAGGAGGTTGTTGGTGTGGAGGTTGCGATTTTAAGAGAGTGATTGGGGTGATGTGTTTGAATGATGTTGGTTCGTGTTGGAGGGAAGCACGGAAGGGGGAACAGCGAGGACTTTTTCTTGTGTTTTCGATTATTGGGTTGGTTTGCGTAGAAGCGGCGGCGTTTTTGCGTGTATCGATTTTTCGGGCATTCCATGGTAGCTTTTCAACTAAATTCCAAGATATCCATATCAAGTTTGTGTGAGGCTAGGCATCGAATGCTGTTGGCAATGCGTTGCTTTGTGCGGTTGTTGTGTTGTTGCTTTGTGCGAAATCGATCACATCGTTTATTTGTTATTTGTCATTTGTCGCGTCGCGTTCAACGCCGAGATGCCGCGTACAGATACATCAATATTGGGTGGGATAGAAGTATCTAATAAATTTCAAAAAATGTGCAATAAATGCGCCGCACCATGCCATTGATCTATCAACCATTGGGGTTGGAAAGCGATCGTTAGGGTTACCAGGGTTAGGGTGTGAGTCGATCGAATTCGTGCGGCATGCCTCTTCCGGGATGCGCATGATGATGTTAATGCCATTGCGCCCTCAACTCTTCATCAAATCGCTTGATATTTCTCGAGCCGATTGGCTCAATGGTAGAGCGTCCGCCTCCTATATCATGTAGGATATAGCGGAAGGTTGTGGGTTCGAGTCCCATGTTGGTTGTAACGCTCATCCCGATGGATCAGTGCACTCAAAGCGCAGGGTTAGATTCCCTGTTCGGCCACAATTTTTTTTCTCTTCCACTCCAGCTTGACTCCCAGTCTGCTCCTACCACGCAAGCCATCTACAGGGCAGCTGATCAAGCCTGGCGATTGATTTTGATCTTACTTAAATTTTTGATGCGAAGCATGGCTGGCTTCGTCAGACGCCGGGAAAAGGACAGGCTTCAGGGATTGGGTTTTGATTGATCAATGAACTTCCGCGTGGTATCCATGATAGCTCCAGTACCTCCAACGGGATAACATTCAAGCACAATTGATCTACTCGTTGTGCATTGCTGTTGGTCGTGTGAGGTGACTCTCAAGCGTGTAGCGAAGATGGTAGAAAATGAATATGACCGGCCAAGTGGAAAAGCTGCACCACACATTAAAGGCTTCTATAAACGCCAAAAACGCTGCGGAAGATCCAGTGGACGCTGGATCGGTCGTTTTTCGTTATGATTTGGGAGAATGTATCACTTCCTGCTTTGGCGCAGAACCATTTCTGGAGAACAAGAATTTAAGGAGGCCGAAGTCTTGTTAGCCTCGAAATCATGTCAGGATGTGAACCGGAAGACCGATTAGAAGGCAAAAGACCGCATCTAAAGCCAACCCATGACAAGTCACCGTCGACGAGAGGGCGTCAGTCCGCGTTCTTGCTTAAGAGCGCTTTTGTAGAATATGGCGTGTTTGGGACTCAGATCTCAAAGTCCATAATCAGCTTGTCATGAGATCACAGAGTGAATCAAGCCGAGACTTGCCAGTAAGAGCCACACAGTCGCACCTAAGTCCATCACAGAAGCAGCTCCAGAACTAGACGTCGCCGATGTTGCAGCATCAATCGCCGAAGACGAAGATGAACGCGTACTACTGCTAGGCGCAAAAGAACCAGTAGTGATCGGATAGCCAAACCTGTCCGTCGAAGGAGCAGGAAGCGTAGTAATATCAGCCGCCGGCACAGTGACGTTCCTCATAGCGACGCCAGTCTTGGTGTACACCCACAGACAGGTCGGGGTCTGGCGGGGGATATAGTCGCTGAACAAAGTCGTCGTGGATCCCACGCTGAGGGAAGCGCTCGAATACGTCTTCTCCCATATGGCGGCATTGGCGGTGTTTGTTGCGGCGAAACTGGCCAGGGGCGTTGGGTCGCCTTGGTCGCATTGCAGCCGGTTGGTGGGGATTGGCAGGATGCCGCCTTGTTGAGGTCCGTCTACGCGGCAGCAGACGAGGTTTTCGAGGTCTACTGTGTTGTTTGTGCCGCGGAATGAATACAGATCCCTGGTGGTGTCAACGATGTCGCCTGCGCAGCAGATGGTTTCGAAGTCAGATGGATCCTGGCCGAGTGTGGTGTTGGCGCATTCGGTTGGGTTGTCGTGCCAGTCCAAGAATTCCTTCATGCACCAGTCTGTGGTGATGAGGCCAGATGGGACCGCGGTAGTGATGGATGAAGACATGGTGGTCTGTTGAAGAGCAGATGGGTGGCCAAAGGGAAGTACCTGTGGTTTGTCTTCGAGCACGATGTCAATGGCACGTGGGATAAACTAAAGGCGAAGCATGCAGCAAAATGCGGTGGACGGGATGGGTTTATACTGTACATAGACATGGGTTTTAAATAGATGAGATTGTGAGATACCTAATTACGGTATAGTCACAGTGGCTAGACGAGCCTCGATCGTTCCTTCGCTCGCTTCAATTCAACGGTAGCGAGGGCTCGTTTGAGAAAGCTGCTGGAAGATTGTGGCAAGATGAGAAGAAACACCAAGCTTTTTATTGTTCAAAGACCATACCAGTAGGCATATCAGGGAAATCAAAAGGACCGAAAAAGGGCATCCCTGTTGGATGGGCAAAAAACAAGCTCATGGAGCGTTTGATTAAGATCCATGCGAGATCGGCGGGCATGGTGGTGACGTAGACCCAAAGGAGAGGGAGCTCTACCGCTCCCATCAAAACCAACCTGGATCCGAGCCACCCGTTCCCGGCCAAAAACATTCGATTTTCCACCCACATCGACACACATCGACACTCGTTTACGACTTACATACCTCGTCTGACTCCCTAATAGTCATTCCTCGCGCCCAATGCGCTGAAGTCGCGCTTCGAAAAATGCTTCCAATGCCGCGGGCCATCGCTGGCCACACGCGATCCAGCATTGCATCCCAACTAATAAGGCACGCCGCCAGACCTAGACCCAATGTCTTCAAACAACCTCTGTCCTTGCAATCGAAGAACCTGAGCACTGCGCTTCCAAGGACATTCCCTAGAACACTGCAACGAAGCCTCCCGACACCCACCTCTCGCCTCATCCAATTCCGATGTGCCTCTGAGCTCGCGAAACCAGTTCAGCCACGATCGCGGATAGTAAGATATGGAATCAAGGCATTCGCCTCGCTGGGCCTCTTCATTGTTATGAGCGGTGTATTCGTTATTGGATTCTTCATCTACGATGCCTACACCTACGAGATCGATCCGGAAGCCTTCGACATTTCCGTCTCCGAATATGCGCTCAACCCGCGCCGTGGTGGACCAAAGAACTTGCCGATCGCAGAATACTACATTGATGACGACGATACACCCGCAATGAAAGAGCAAAAGCACAAGCCGAAGCTGGTTATCCTTGGTACAGGTTGGGGCAGCGTTGCTCTGCTCAAGTACTTGTATGCTGGAGAATACCACGTCACTGTTGTTAGCCCTGAGAACCACTTCCTGTTTACGCCTATGCTTCCGTCAGCTACTGTGGGAACACTAGAGCTGCGCTCCTTGGTTGAACCCGTCCGCCGCATCGTTCAAAGGATCAATGGTCACTTCATCAAGGCATCGGCAGAAGATGTGGACTTCAGCGAGAAATTGGTTGAGATATCTTCCACTGGTGCCAATGGCGAAAAGGAACACTTCTACTTGCCCTACGACAAGCTTGTCATTGGTGTTGGCGCTACTACGAACCCGCACGGTGTCAAAGGCCTGGAGAACTGTCATTTCCTCAAGGGTATCGGCGATGCTCGTAAGATTAGAAACGCTGTCATTCACAACCTGGAACTTGCTTGCTTGCCTACGACTTCGGATGCGGAGAGAAGGAGACTTCTTTCCTTCGTGGTCTCCGGTGGTGGACCAACTGGCGTAGAATTTGCGGCCGAGCTGTACGACATGCTCAATGAGGATCTCTGCAGACACTACCCTCGCATGCTTCGCAACGAGATCTCAGTCCACGTCATCCAATCCCGCGGCCACATCCTGAACACCTACGATGAAGCACTCAGTCGCTTTGCCGAACAGCGTTTCGCCCACGACAATGTCGACGTCCAAACCAACTCTCGCGTCAAGGAAGTCCTTCCCGACCGCATCATCTTCTCGCAGAAAGATGAAGATGGCAACACCATCACCAAGGAGCTTCCCATGGGATTCTGTCTCTGGTCTACAGGTGTCTCGCAAACCGAATTCTCCAAGCGCATCGCCGATAAGCTCGGCGACAACCAAACCAACCGCCACGCTCTCGAGACCGACACCCACCTCCGCCTCGCGGGCGCCCCTCTAGGCGACGTCTACGCGATCGGCGACTGCTCCACGGTCCAGAACAACGTCTCCGACCACATCATCACCTTCCTGCGCACCCTCGCGTGGGAGAAAGGCAAGGACCCCGAGACCATGCACATCACCTACACAGACTGGCGCCACGTCGCGAAGCGCGTCCGCTCTCGCTTCCCACAAGCAGCCGACCACCTGCGCCGCCTCGACCGCCTCTTCGAAGCCTACGACAAAGACAAGAGCGGCACCCTCGACTTCGGCGAGCTGTCCGAGCTCCTCAAGCAGATCGACAGCAAGCTCACTTCCCTCCCCGCCACCGCCCAGCGCGCCAACCAGCAGGGCGTCTACCTCGGCCGCAAACTGAACAAACTCGCGCAGGCAGCGCCGGGTCTCGCCGCCAACGATATCGTCGAGGGTGACATCGACGACTCCGTCTACAAGACCTTCGAGTACACGCACATGGGCTCCCTGGCGTATATCGGCAACGCGGCCATTTTCGACTTCAACGGGCTGAACTTCGGCGGCGGCCTGTTGGCCGTGTATCTGTGGCGCAGTGTTTACTTTGCGCAGAGTGTTAGTCTGAGGACTAGGGTGTTGCTCGCTATGGATTGGGGTAAGAGGACGCTTTTCGGCAGGGGTAAGTCTATCTTTTTGTTTTTTTCCCTAACGCTCCTCCATTGAGAATGTGTGCTAACTTTCCCGTGCTACTGCAGATATGATGAACTTCTAAACGTAGACCTAATAGATTTCTTCTTTTTCCTTGTTCCTGTTCCCCCGACCGAATGTAGGATTCAAGCCTTCACTTTTTTCTTAAGAATTGTACATTGTCACTGTCAATATAGCGATACGAAGAAAACCAGAAAGGCGCAAGCAGCATGTCTTTGCACACATTCGTCCCCGTGTCCTTTCTCCTTCAACATCCTGCGAAACGGTCACCACCGGAAAGACGACATTGTAATTCATTCGTGGCAAATGAAAAGAAAATCAAATGGATAGAAGAGTGATCTGTCCTGTTTATACAGTCAATCTATCGAAAACTATGTAATACACGTTATGCACATAATATACACTCCTTCAAAATATCGTACAATATTAGGCGTTGACTCCAGACCTCTCCCCACCGCTAGCCAATGGCACACAAGTCGCGCGGCGGTGCGAATGTCAACTGGATCTACGACCGCGCACTTCCCGACAGGACTTCACTCCTTCTTATCAGACTGCTGATGCTCCCTCTCAACTTTCTCATCAAGAGCGGGAGGAGCGACATGCGTCGCGGACGCGGGCTCGTCGAAAGGCAAGTCCAGAATCGTATACGAGCCGAAATCCATGGGATCCTGCGCCGTGCTGTCCGGCGAGTCGCTTGGAGCCGCATCGGAAGCTTTGGGCTCGGACGCAGCGAGGTCTTGCAGGGAGTTGTCCCGCACAGCTTCGCGGCCGGCTTCTTCGCCTGCTACGTGAGCGGATTCGAGGACTGCGTCTTCGGCGGAGCCCTGGCTTTCGCCTTTGACTTGTTGGTTGCGCCAGGCTGCGAAGGAGGAGGCGGCGGCTTGTTGCTTTTCTGGTTCGTCCTCGCGCTCGGCTTCGATTTCGGAGTCGAGTTGGTCCGGGTCTTCGAAGGCGATGTCTTCTTCGCCGCCGAAACGGTCGCCGCCGTTGCTGAAGGTTGCTTGCTCGTAGGGTGAGTTGTCTTCGACAGCTTGCGCGTCATCGTCCTCATCGCTTTCTTCGGGAGCCACGCGCACGTCCTCGCCGGTGTTGTCACGCTGGATCGGATTGCCTTGCTCGTCGACGATGCCGTTGTTGATGTCTTCCATCAGTTGCTTCGCTCTCCTGGCCGCGAGTTTTCGCCTCTGGTTTTCAGTGAATGAAAATTTGCCGAGGACGTCCTCGATCTTCTCTTCTACCATTTCCTTGACGTGGAACGCCAGGGCGCGCGTGGTGAAAATGCCGGCGAATCGGTAGCTCAACCACAGGTACGTGACGATACCCTTGTGCAGTCTTTCAAGGTCGCGGAGGTATTCCCTGCTGGGGCTCACCTCGGCGTCCAGAACTTCGAGGGGGAGCTCGGCAATGTCGACCAGGTTGCCACCGCTCTGCTCGGCGATGATGCGCGCATACGCGGGCATCAGCTCCTGCCAAAGGTCGGCATCCGTTTTGCTCGCGGGAGCCGCGCATATGGTATTGCGATCGCCGATTGTCAGATTTTGAACGGGCTCGATGAGGTCAGCGACCCAGACGTGATCTTTCAAGCCGCAGAGGTGAAAGCGTTTATGCATCATACTCAGCTCATGCAGACGGGTGAGGATGTAAGAGAATGGCGTTCCGGGTGGGAAGTACGAGCTGAAGCGTTCCAGGACAGTTGCGGGAGGGAAGATACCTGCAGTGCGGATGGGCTCTGGATTCGCGTCCATAGCTGCGCCCACGACTGGAAAGTCGAACTTCTCGAGAGTCGTGACCAGACCAAGGGTATCCGGAACATCTGTTTTGCTGGGATTTTCTCCTTTGGCTGCAGAAAGGGCTTGTGCATCGGTAGTATCCTCTGTAGCTTGGGCTGCGGTACGGTAACGTCCTGCACGTCCAGCTATTTGTTTGATATCAGCGACTGGTAGAGTACGACGCGCTGCGCCGTCAAATTTGCTGCTCGCTTCGAAGATGACGCGCTTGATGGCCAAGTTCAGTCCCATACCAACAGCGTCACTAGCCACCAAGAAGTCGTAATCATTATCGGGGTCGTTAAACAAGCGAGCCTGCTGGGCTCTTGTCTCCGGTGGCAAGCTACCGTAAACTGTTGCTACCTTTCGCCCGGTGGCGCGTTCGATCTGCTGTCTCAACGCGTGGATGCCCATGACGGAGAAGCTGACAATACAATCACCCTTGCGCAAATCCTTTAGTTTGCCGTCGAGCGACTGGTCTGCTACTTTCAGTGGTGAAAGACGCTCGTAACGGTGAATCACAAGTTTTTCGCCAACAGAAGCGCACAATTCCTGGATAAGGGGCACAGTGCGATCCTCGCCACACAGATGGACCTCCTTCGCCTTCACACCTAGAAGCGCCTGAGTCCATGCCCATCCGCGCTCGGGATTGCCGATCATCTGAATTTCATCGATGACCGCAACATCGAGCTGTGAAGCCAACGGCATCATCTCAACAGTGCAACTGGTCATACTGTCAACCGCATCGCCCTCCTCCACCTCCGGTAGTCTTCGTTCTTCACCTGTGACCAGCGAGCAAATCTTGCCCTTTGCAGTCATGCGTGTGTAGACCTCATGGGCGAGCAACCTTAGCGGACCAGCATATGCACCATTATGGGCCTGCTCTAAGCGCTGCAGCGCGTGATATGTCTTGCCCGAATTGGTTGGACCAACATGTAAGTGTATTGTTCGGTGCATTGATCGTGCTCCAGGGAACCACTCCATGGGATATCGCAAGTCAGCCAGAGATCTCTGGTTTTTGATATCGGCTTCAGTGAAGCGTGACCCCGTGAGTAATCCGTAGAAAGCGTATTTTATCCTGTCGTCCAAACCTCGTTGCCCTCTGCTCATGAATGCCGCTTTCAAGTCTGACATTAGACTGGGAGAAGCGTCTCCTCTTGATCCATCGCCAGAGCGCGGCGTCTCTTTGCCATCCTTATCGCCATCTTGTCGCAAATTGTTTGTGAACCTTGTCCAAATCTTCTCAAAGTCCTCCTTGTTATCTCCTTGCTCGCGACGCTCTTTAAGATAATGCTCCAATATAGGCGCCTCTTTCAAATCAACCTTCAACGCCTGCCAACGATCTCGTAGCATGTCCGGAAATTTCTTGGACTGTTGCCCAAATTTGAAGGCAACCCGGTTTCCCGACCTGCCAGGCGAACCGCCAGGCGGACCGCCGTGATATCTGATCTTGGAAGAGCCATTTTTGCCCTTGCCTCCTTTGCTCGTAAGAGTTCCTCTTGATCGGAGTTGTTGTAGGTTCAGCCGCTGGGAGCGGATCGCGCAGTAGCTGCATCGACCTGCTGCATTTCTGCTAGCAAGTGAGAGCATGCCACCGAATTGACGAGTGGTGGGAAGGGAGGTCTAGAGGGATATCCAGGGAAAGAATGCCGGGAGGCGAATCGAAGATACAACAAAATATGCTTGGGAGGTGAATGATGGGCAGGCACATGAAAGTTGCGGAGAGGAGGATCTTGGCGCTAGCAAACTCTCAGACGGCGCCGGCACTCTGCCCCTCCACAGCCTGCCTTCTATGACATGCCTGTGGTCGTCGAGGACATCAACACAACAAATCCCACCACCACCGGCCGATTCCTGCCTCAGCAACACGCTGCCTCGGTTACGTGCTGTACATATTCTGCTATGATTGTTCCTTGACTCTTTGCTTGTATGAGCGACAACACCCTTGCTTGAGCCTCCCACCGCCTGGCCCACCGACATCTTAGGCACGATGGTTTCGTTAATTGAAGCCCAACGGGACAGTAAGCACGAAGTCAGGCTGTGAGATGCTTTTGAAGACTGTCGCTGATCATGTATAGTAATCCTGGGTACTGTTCGGCAGGTAACCCAAGGCGACGTTCGTAACCCTTACCTTCGACCACCATTTCGGCGCAACCTGATCCTCACACGTCCTAGTGGAAAGTGCTTGTCCTCGACAGCGCATCGCGGCGGCTGATCGACAATGTGATTGAAGAAGACGCTATATTGAACGAGAACGTCACAAGTACGCCAACACACCTCAGCAAAATGACCCCTTGTCAGGCAGAAGCGCAACAGCCTGATTGATTCCAGACATTGAACAGATTGAGCACCGCCGGCCCAACCAACGAGATGTCGATGTCGTGTATATCCTCACTCCGCAAGCTCACATCGTGGACTGTGTTATGGCCGATCTGCAAAAGAGAAAGTACCGAAAGACCTTCCTGGTTTGGACAGCTCGTAAGTGGTTATCGTTACTTTGGGGTAGGCATAAAATTGACCCTCAAGGGCAGTGTTGGAACCCTCACTACGAGACCGGATAGACAAGTCAGCAATCGCGCGCGAGCAAATTGCTCTCTTCAAGGTCCTGAACGTCGAGTTCTTTCCGCGCGAATCACACTTGACAACTTTCCGTGATCCGTGGAGTTTCTTCACACTATTCCATCCTGCATGCAACAACCTCGTCAAACAACATCTTGAGGACGTGGCACAAAAGGTATTTTTTTTTTTTCGAATATTCAACGCTGCATTATAGCTGACCGATGATAGATCGTTGGCGTATGCGTAGCACTTGGAGAATACCCTACCATCCGTTACTATCGACCTCGAACTGCCAACCATGAGGCGAGCATTCTGTGCTCACACCTGGCAAGATTTGTTCAGGATGAGCTTGATCTCTACGCGAAATTCCACGAGGACTTTCCTCCTCCGACTTCGAGGCAGAGAGGCACGCTTTTTATTACCGACCGGACTATGGACCTCTTCGCGCCATTTCTACATGAATTTACATATCAAGCCATGGCACACGACCTGCTACCAATCAAGGATGGAGAGAAAGTCATGTTCAGGACAGCCGTCGATTCAGGCCCCGGTGCGCAGGAAAAAGACATGGAGATCAAAGAAAGCGATAAGATCTGGGTCGACAACCGTCATCGCCACATGAAAGACACTATTGAGAAGCTCATGGGCGATTTTCAAAAGTTCATGGACGAAAACCCTAATTTCACCCAGCAAGGAGACAGCAATCCGGCATCACTAGGCGCTATCAAAGATATGCTTGCAGGCATGCCGCAGTTCCAGGAAATGAAGGCCGCGTATGCGTTGCATCTCAGCATGGCACAGGAAAGCATGAACAGATTCCAGAAATTCAAACTCCCAGACGTTGCGTCTGTTGAACAGGTACGGCCACTAAGAAAAAGTGTTTGTAGCATGTACTGACAAGCTATAGATGCTCGCGACAGGTCTTGACGAGGATTACAAGAAGCCCAAAGGCCTAGCAGACCAGTTGGTCCGCATGCTCGACGAAGATGAGATAACACCACCTGATCGCCTTCGTCTGCTGATCCTGTATATTTTGTACCGTGATGGTATCCTGCCAGCAGATCTCCAGAAACTGCTCGCGCACGCCCAGCTACCATCCAACGACGAGACTGTGATCAAAAACCTTGAACTACTCGGCGCGCGCACATCAAGAGGGCTGAAGGACCCTCGGCCGGGGTTCACACCCATGTTTCCAAAGAAGCCTCCCCCAATGACGATGCAGGACGAATACGCCCTGTCTCGTTACGAGCCAGTTCTGCAAGAAATGCTCGAGGGTGCCGCTGCCAACACACTTTCCCCAGACACGTTCCCCCACACCAAGCCACCACTGGATATGGGCAACGATGTCGGCCAAGCATCTGCCACATCCCTCCGCACAGCGAAGCCTACTTGGGCACGTGGCCGCAGCAACGTTTCTACCGAAAACAGACAACGCTGCATCGTCTTCGTAGCGGGCGGCGCAACCTACTCCGAGAGTCGCGTCTGCTACGAAGTCGGCCGCAAGACCGGCCGCGAAGTCTTCCTCGTCACATCCCACATGCTCACGCCCGCACTCTTCGTCCGCCAAGTGGGCGACCTCAGTACGGACAAACGCCGTCTCGGAATCCCCGCTGAACAACCCAAACCGCAAGCACCAGCACACTTGTTCGAGCCAGACGAACAACCGAAACCGCCCGTGGTCCAGCAACCTCCGCAGCCGCAGCAACAGAGGCAGCAGTTCGCGCCGCCTACGCAGCAAATGGGTTCAATGAATTTGGGCGGCGCGCCGGGTCGCGCACCACAGCAGTCGGTTCAGGCGAATAGCTCGGCGAAGCTGACCAAGGAGCCGGAGAAGGAGAAGAAGAAGCACAGGTTCTTTGGCAAGAAGGACAAGGATCGGTCATGATACTGAATCGAAAGGAAGGAGTGATGGTGGATCGAGGTAGTGGGAAGTGATAGATTAATGTGAGCTTTCGATCGTGTAGACTAAACATGTCGAAGCTCGACTGATAATTACCATTGGAAATCGTCAAATATCCCGCTCGATTGCCTGACTATTCAAGAAGTCGCAAGGCGTTCAACAACATATCAAAACTGTTCAGACGAATCTCTCGCCTCCACTGCGGGACCGCAGACCTAATTAGACAAAGAGCAGACAAATACCGTAGTCTGTTGGTGTCCGAGCCCTAGGTCAGCCTCGGCTCCATGAGCACAATAGTAATGAGGGCTCATCGGGCTTCGTGAGATAAGGTGGAAAGCTCTGTTCCTGGAAATCCCGCCAGCCCTAAGCCTAGTAAATCCACTTGGATGCGGCTCATCTATGGAGTAGCACTTGTGCTTCACTTCCACGCTTCTCAGGTGGATTCTATCGACGAATCGGAAACCCCGGTCCTGTTCTTTTGAGACTTGCACACGGATGATGTCCGAGGGGGTACTTGCATGCGGAATACGAAATACGGTGCTTTGTCTGTTGGGTTGGCGGACATGGGTTTGACGGCTCTTCTTGGTGAGGCCGGAGATGTTTCCTTGTCGGTGATACCTCCGATCTGATTTCAAGTTGTCGTTTGATCAAGCGGTCAAGTACCATTTCGCGCAAATGTGGCAGAGGTCTAAGGTCGAACCGGTACAGTATGTACTGGGCGCTGCTATTTCCGTAGATCTTTTCGTCATTCGTGTCCGCTGTTCGATTCCTTGTTGTCCCATCTCTCGATCTCCTTCTCTTGGTTGCCCTCTCTGGAGCTGTCTTCTTCCTGTTGATGGTTCTTGCTTTGTTTCTGCCTTTGAATGGAGATCCTGTTTCAATTGTGTGTTCGGACGGATGGGTGGGGCTTTGCTCGATGTCTGACTCTGTAGAGGTGTTGGCGTGGTCGTGTACGTAGGTGGAGTCCTGATGCAGTGAAGATACCGATGGGCTGGAACGGTGGATTTGGATCGCGCTTGTAGTCTTGCAGGGCTAGCTATGTGGATGCCAGGTAGGGCATTCTGTCGTCTTGTCGGTACAGTATTGAACGTCAGTGTTTTGATGTAAGGTGCTTGGAAGAAACGTGATAGCCGTGGAGATGGTGATGGGGGTACCGTGATTATGTGAGGATTGTTGAAAGGTTGCGTTATATAGCAACCCCATATGCTGTGTATCTTATTTCTGGTCTTGTGCTGGATTTTGTGCTGCCTCACCCAGTAGTAGAGGGTTTCTGTTGATGATGCGTGCGGGGGTATATTCTGTATGCGGTTGTTTGGGTATTGAGTGCCGTGTATGTTTTCATTATCTATCGTATGTGCTTTCCGTGGTTGTTGTTCAACGTGCGCTTCGTTGCGGTCAAGCGACTTGACCAGACATGAGGGGTTATTGTATTGTGGTCCGGGGTAGGCTCGATTGGGGTCATTAGACGGCAAGGTAGACATGTGGGACATATCACCCTGTTGCTGCTGGAAACTCGAAGGCCTTCGCAGTTGGGCTTGCATGTCTGGGTGTTGGTATGGTGGGATTCGTTGTTGATAAGTTGGTAGAGTGCTTCCTTCGATCATTGAGTGGCTTGCATGCATGCCATGAGGACCTTCGAAGTTTGTCGTGTACCCTTGTGGTGACACTGCAGCGCTCTCGTAGGGAAGGCCTGGTTTATCGATCGTTGAGCGTGGGAGAGGGTACAGGGCTCCGTCGTGCCGGACGGGAGGGAAAGCATCAACTGGTGGAAGTGGATTGACATCGTGAGACCGTTGATGCTGCCTGTTGTCTATTTGCTCTTCCCATGGGAAGATCTTGTCTCCGGAGGAGTTCGTTCGAGTCGCCAAATCTGTGCCTAACAATGCGCTGTCGTAATCGCCATGCCGTAGGCGACTGAGCATTTGAATTGATGTGTTCGCATCGACAACACGTAAAGAATGCACCAAAGAAGCGTGGGAATGCAGTTCGTCTCGGAGTCGTTGCTGGCTTTCCATCAAGGCTTGGGCGCGCGTCTGTCCTGGCGGCAGTTCGTACGCACAGGCGAGCTTCGCCTTTGCGCAAGGCCTACACACAGGTCGTATCTCGTCGCACTGCTCTGTTGGTTAGGATGTTGTCGCGATGAGAGTCAGTCCGGGGATATGAACCTTGATCTTTCTGCGACGGCATTGCTGGCAGGCCTGTCTCACCTGCTGTCGCCTCCTCCTGTTGGCAAGGTCTCCGTTGGATACGATATCGTCTGTGCCAACATCACCGTCAACGTCTGGTACAGATCCACTATCCGTTTCTTCCATGTTTTCCATCCAGGTCACACGACACGGTGGGAATGCAGAGACAGCGAACTGTCCTTGTAGTATGTCAAGTGCCTTTACGGCTGGTCAAGTGAAGCAAACTCCCACTCGCCTGAGGGGACAGAGGATCGGCGATCCACACTTCTCGGAGACCATTTCCGCGCAACGTACTGTGTCTCGTGCTTCGTCAACACGGCTACTAGGCATGACAAGGCTCAAGGTATAGCGACGATGGCGACGATGGCTCGAATGGCGAGTCTCGCGCTTAAGCCGTCTGGCAGAGGAGCTGGCGCCGTTAGTACGATATGCTGGTTGACATCGGCTGCCTTGAAAGGGAACACTCTGACTGCACAGCCGAAGAGCTGGTCCCAGAGGCACTCCCTGCCCTCATCCCATAAGAAGCCGGAGGGACTCACTAATCCCGGTCTCGCTTATGTGCATACGTGAGCTCTGCCGCGAGCCGCAGTTCAGCCACCAAGCCACTCCAGACTTAATCACGAATAGATGCCACACGCTACGAGAAGCCGAATGGTGGGTCTTCACTCTATCGGACAGACGATTGGAGTGGAGGCGTCCTTCACCGGCAGCAGCCATCATCACATCGCCCAGAAGAATGTAGTGGGTACGCTCTTTATGGCCGAACCAGTGAACTGCATTCTCATGCGGAAGTGAGCTTGCCGAGACTGCGCGGTCACCGTTGCACGCCTCCACCGACCGGTTTACTCGAAAGGTTGGCATGGCCAGCGAGCGAGGCTATCCAACGCTTGCTGACAATTCTGGAAATATAGCGTACGGTAGTGGTCTGCGTTTGAGCCAACAAATTACCAGACCTTTGGGCAACTAGCCGCCTACATGTAGCCAAAGACCCATTCTGTATCCACAGGAGAGGGCCACACTGAGCCTCGCGTAGGGCTCGCGTTTCGCGTGCAGCACCTTCGGCAGATGCTCCTCTCACACTGCTGAACACCTGATATAAACAGTAGTCTTGCAAATTTTCGTGTGAATAAGGGCGAAGAGGTAATCGAATCGGTCTGAAATACTTCACGTATTCGTCCAGCAGGACCCTTGATGATGATGAATACGCTCGGAACACCAGCCGAGATATATCTCGAATCATCACGTGCTCGATGAAGCGAGTTGATGCCCATCCTGTGCATCTACTTTGCCGTCGCTTAAACTGGCTGCACTAAAAATCTACGACTGTCGGTCCGAAGTTGAATATTCAACTTTCTGTTATCTTCCCATGCTTGTCCGAAGTCAGAGGCTTGTTTGCGGTTTGCGGCCTTGTCCGAGTCTCCAGAGTCAAACTGTAAGCCAAATAGTGTCTCAAAGTAACTTGAATCAGTAGACTGTTGGACTTTAGGGTTCAAGGCATGAAGAGCCCGTGAACTAGTGTGTATAATTACCGTCTCTACCCGGCAATAATCAATCGGCGGTTATTTTTACTATTGGAGCATAGATGAGACTAAGTGAGATCTCTCGGCCACTACTGTAAAGTATGCAACTTGGCGATAATTAAACGACGTGGGAAGCTGTGTAAGTCGCTTTATGACGAGCGCGGACGGCATAACGCATACATTTAATTTAGTCGGATTGTACTCCGTGTGAAGTGCTTGATGAACTTCGCACGGTTGTAGTGGCCATATGTTTCAATTCAATTGACAAAATTGGCTTTTCAATACTATCCGAAGCAAAGCCAAATGAAAAATTTTGGACCAGTAGCTTCCGCTCTCGAGCCGCTTTTAGCATTTTCAGTCGGTCTAGGCTTGAGCGAGGCTGAAAATAAGTTCTGAGTTTTAACTGCCACGCCGGCCTTTAGCTTTTACTAATCGAGATTTGTGGCAAGAGAGTCCAACAAAAGCGTGTCGCGATACGTCGGCTATTTAGCCTCTTACTTGTGGCTCTTTAGCAAGCATGAAATGTATGTGTCGGGCGTTGTTGATGATGCACTGTTGTACGCATATCAAGGGTGGCTTTTCCTAAGATCTGCGTGCATCATTTGCTGGACTTCCATTCGCTCGGGATGTGAAGGTCGGCTGTGTTTCTGCAGTCCAGCAGGTGACTTGAAGATTCATCATCGAGCCTGCGCTCGACGTAAAGTCGAGAGAGCGGTGGCGTGAAGTGCGTGGATCTGTGGTCCCGGGGAGACTGGGCATCGGTATCTCTTGGTATTATGCTTCCCACATGACTGGGGATGGTTTGTGATGCCGCGCCATGTGCTTTCGTGCCCTAACAATCCTTGGTAGAACATGGTCACGGGTAGGATCTGTCCATCCGCGCCATCATCCTCTGCTTCTCAAGCTCAAATATGTGGATGTGCGATTGCGTGAGTGGCTTGCAAAGACACGCGGTATTCTGATGATCGTTGAATCGCAACTCCGCGGAGGCTTTGCGTTGAGACCATTGCTAAATTGATAGATCGTGAGCGCTGCTTTGATAGAGCTTTTGAACTTGGGAGAGGAGCTATAGTACCTTGGAACATCGAGTGTCACAGTCCAGATTCTTGTATGTCTGATATCATATCTGTCACGATTCAACTTTCGGACGCCAAACTTATCGCAAATCGGTGTCTTCACAAAAGGTACAGTACCATTTGCGTGCCAAAGCCCTATCTGTCCTGACAGACAGACACGCATGTCCAGTCTTGGTATTTGCGATCACGCGGGAATTGATGATCCCAACAGGGTTGAAAAGAAGGTTATCGGCAACAGATCCGAACTCATGGTCAGTGGTTGATGCCGAACGAACAAACAGCAAGATCATACAAGTGCTCGGCTATAATGACACCTGTCAACCAATTTGTGAATTACTTCCGTAACAGCATGTTGATTTGTTCTCGTCATCTTTAATGCCCGAGTCCCCGGTGTGAATATTTGAGTTTAACGGTGCTACGATACACTTTTCGATCTCGCCCAGGTGGGCTGGGGGTCCACCGCAATGGCTGCAATAGGAAGTCCATGAGGCCTCTGCCCGCTACTTCTACGGTTGCACGCGGATGAACGACCATCATTATTCACGTTACTTTGAAAGTGCGTCAAGCCTGATTTTGTGGCCCACGGCCTGCTCATGTTTACGGCCAACCCGCCGAACAGATGGTTTCGATATTCGCTTGAGCAAGGTATCGTTGAGCAGGCGTCTCAGCCACTGTAGCATGGTCGTATGTTCAAAAGAAAGTAGTCACTTGTATTCGTCGAGAATTCATCGTGCCTTGCTGTTTCCACGCTCCGCGTTTTGCGTTGCTCGCTTCTGTCTTCAACATCAGGGCTCATTGTCATTCATAAGACAGCCAACCATGAGCCAGTATGAACGAACCGCTCAGCATCTTTCGAAAACCCTGTAGAGACCCTTCAAATTCGCGACCTCGACCGTGCCGTTGAGCAAGTCTTTCGTCGCCAACAGTCTCGCCTTGAAAGCAGGAAATAGAACGTTTTCGATAGCACGGTGAATCTCGTCTCGCCTAGCCACGGCGGTACTTTGCTCGTCGGCGGTAGTAGTAAACGATTCCGGGACGTAGAAATTCGCAAGCTCGCGCAAGAAGCTCTCAAAGCAACCCCTCTCGTTCTGCCAGTCCACGTGAGGGCCCAGCCGCAAGAGGAAGTTGGGCAGCTTTGCCATGGACGGCATGTATCCTTTGATTAGTAGCGGGATACTGAGAAGCTCGCCCTCTTCTGATATCTCCAGAGTGAAATATTCGGCCAGCATGTCACGCCGGGACACCAATTGTTCGGCCACTGCAGGCACCACTTCTTCCCAGTCCGACTCAACCATGTCCGCATCCTGCCCTTTCAGTTGCTCAACGCCGATCTGGAGTAACTCGTGGAGATTCAAGGGGGGATTGAACCGAATTGCACCAAAATTGCTAAAGTCGGTGAGACCGAGCTGGTAAAAGTACTCGGCAGAGACCATGCCGTAGTCAACGAGGAAAAGCTTCACGCCACCCTGTATGGCGGCGATTCGCTTGAGATCATCCACAATGCCAACGAACGTGTGATTGGAGAACACATCCGTAAGCTCGTTGTGCATCGATTCGCGCACCGACGCTCGCAGGTCTTTAATGGTCGAAAGCCGGCAGATTGTTGTTTCTTTGTCGGTGTACTCATACTCAATGCCGTCAGAGCCCGCTTCGCGAGAAGGTGACGAAAGTCGTTGTAGCATGGTCGTGATCTTTCTGCTCTTTGCGTCTGTTCTGACCAGGTTGTTTTCGTACGGCTTTTGAGCGGATGGGCGAAAGGCAGACGGTCGCTTCGAACCCGTAGGTGTTGCCATGTCATCTTCAGGGATAGAGACCGTCTTGCTGATACTTGGTGTTTTTCCTCCACTGAGAAGGCTCTGTGTCATGAAGGTGCGGCTTGTATCCACCGTTCCGAGTTTGGATCTGATTTCATCGCATACCATCTCGATGATTTCTTCCTCGTTCAAGAAGTTCACCTCGCGCTTGGTGGGGTGGACGTTGACATCAACTCTGGCGGGATCAATCTCTAGACTCAAGTACAGAAACGGTTTGCCTCCTTTGGGCAGGAATGCGGAATAGGTTTGCTCCACAGCTTTTTTGATGATGGTTGACTCAACAGACCGATGATTGATGAAGAGCAGCAGTGTCGTCCTTTTGCCGCTGTAGTTCGCATTGCTTGCAAAGCCTTTTGCTTTGAAGCCATACGGGCCATTTTCTAGGTCAAACTCCATCAGCTCATTTGCTATTGTGCTGTTGTGGATGATTCGGATCCTGTCCTTCGTGCTAGCGGCCATAGGGACCGCAATACCAGCGCCTGATTCGCCTTGTTTCTTGCAAGTGAACGCCACGCCCTGACAATGCACAGCATACTTGCCGACCTGCTCTGCGATCTTCGCATACTCTTCACTGGCAGATCTGAATGCTCGTCGACGGGTTGGAACGTTGTAGAACAGATCTTCGACTTGAATTTGGGTGCCCTGTCTTCCAGCGCATGCTTTGGGATCCGCACTTTGACCGGGCTTGGGCGGCGCAAGTTTTCCAGCTGCGTAGTATGCCCTCCACGCACAGCTAGAATCTGCAGTTTTGGTCGTGATGTTCAGGTGTGCAATGTGTGATATACTGGCAAGCGCTTCACCTCGGAAGCCATATGTCCCGATCGATTGCAGGTCTTCGAACGCCTTGAGTTTGGACGTAGTGAAACGTTCACATAGGATAGGCATGTCATTTTTGTTGATTCCGCAGCCATTGTCGGATATTTGAAGCAGTTTTAGTCCGCCGTCTTTGACGAGAATCTCGAGACTGGTGGAGCCTGCATCGACAGCATTCTCGATGAGTTCTTTGAGAGCATGTACGGGTGCAACGATGATCTCTCCAGCAGCAATCTTGTTCACGACGTCCTGGTGAAGAGCACGAATTCGTCGCGGTCCGTCTATCTCGTCCGCCTTCCGTTTAGTGCCACGCGGTGGCGAAGAGCTTTTGGGACTTTGTGACGCAGTCTCCATATCGCCGGTAAAATTATATATGCTCGCCATTCGTATCAATTTTGGGATTGAACACGACATGTCGACGCGAAGTGGCGCGTCCGTGACGATGAAGTTGGTCCGAACTTTGGAGAGCTCGGCTAAGATTCCCCATCAAGCCCCAGCATCTTGACTTTTTGTAGCAGGCCAGGCAGCTTTGCGCAACATCAAGAGAGTCGACAGTTTACGAACCCATTCCGCAATACCCTTACGCCCGCAGAGAACCGCGACCATGTCCGACGCAACGCTGTACGAGGAGTCCTTCAACGTCACCTCCACCATCGCCGACAAGTACGACCGCGTCACCCGTGTCCTGGGCGCTACGCACGATGCCTCGACCGCGCTCACCCTGGACGTGAACCACGAGCTCTACCCCATCGCGAGCGGCGAGACGGTGACCATGGTCCTCGCGACGACATTGAATCTCGACGGAACCAAGGACGAGCGCGGCTGGAGAGAGAAGAAGGGCGAATCGACCCTCGCGGACATGTACGACTACGTCTGCTACGGCAAGGTCTACCGCTTTGAGGAGGGCGAGGAGGGCAGGAGCATGTAAGTTTGCTCTTCAGACATATCGTCGCCATATCTCAGGAAACTGACGGAAATCCTAGCAAATGCTATGTCTCCTTCGGCGGACTCCTCATGTGCCTGGACGGACCGCACAAGAAGCTCTCGCCGCTGCGCATTGACAACGTTTACATGCTGCTCAAGAAGTAGGAATTGTTGGGCATCTAGTAAACTTCAGTCACAAAACTTGCCGGAAGGGCTAGAGAGGAAGGGAAAACGAAAATTCAATTTAGCGCGGCGTTGGTGGGAAAAGAGCTGAAAGACGCTTACTTTTTGGAAAAATGCCTGGACCGGGTATCATGACTACACAAAAAAGCTACAAACTCGAGATACTTGTTCTTTTTCTTAGAGAGTAGGGAACTCCAGCCTCCGGTGCAGTCTGGCGACGACCTCCACGTACCCTTCGTCTTCAGATGTGAGGATGCCGTGACGGACGAAGAAATCAAGCATCACAGCCGCGCAGTTGGGCTTGAAAACGCCGTCGCGCAACGCCGCTTTCGTCTCGTCGATGCTCATTAGTTCGAAGGATTCGACTTCGTCGTCACTCGGCTTCGGTTCCACGTCCTCCGGCAGCTCCAGATCATAGATGTACTGCACCTCTGGCTGGAGCAGCCTAGTTTCTCCACCCGCGCGGTGGTCACGGATGTGGAAGTATGTCACCGTACCCGTCGCTCTTGCGTCCTTTCGTACCAAGTCTTCCGGCAACGATGCCTCCTCTCCTGCTTCCCGTACTATGCATTCAAATGGAGTCTCGCCAGTCGCGATACCTCCCGCAACAGTGTTGTCCAACATGCCGCCGTATGTCTGCTTTGTGGCAGCTCTCTTTGGCACCCACAGCTTCAATTCCCCCTCGTTCCTCGTGTATGCCATCATGTGACATCCATAAGTCACAATGCCGAACAACGCACTCGCGGCCCGTTCAATGCTGAAGAGAAGATCACGGTTGGGTCCATAGACCGGGTACAACTCGTTCCTCCAGCCTCTGAGGATCTTGAAGTGGTCCGTTGCGCGCATGGCTTCAGCCGTAGCTGCAACGATCTTAGACCTCTCCTCCTCGGTCGAGCCGGTGGTGAGAGTGAGTGTGCGCTCGTCATCGTTAACCTCCCAGTCAGGCAAGCCGCGAAAAGCCTCTGTGACTGAGGGAAGAAGACATCCTAGGTCGGCATCGGGGTATTGGGGCACTTTCAGCGCGTAGTAGGTGTTGATGTGGGCGAGGAAGAGCTTCGGGTTGGTGTGGTAGTAAGGGAAGTTGTCACATTCGCTGATCAGGTCGAGGTTGCTCTTAGGTCCGCTCTCACTTGGATTCGGCTCTGGCAAAGTAATGGCTTCGCTTGAAGGCTCGCCATTGTTTGCGTTGGCTGATTCGGGGTCGGTGTCTTGGTCTTGAGCTGCGGGCCAGGAGGGCATCCTCGGTAGCTGTTTGGGGAGGAGTGCGCGGACGCGGTTCAGGTTGAAGGTATCCATGCTGGCGGTCAGACGAAGGACTGTGATCTCTGCAAAACTCAGTCGTCTCGTGCTTTGTGTTGTCGTATGTTGCCAGCCTACTTGCGGCTGACTTCAAGTCAGACTTCCAGGTTCTGTGTCAGAGGGCTCACGCACCAAGTGGGGGTGAGTACGACGTTGATCCCCGCAGAAGATGCAAGCGATTTCGAAAAGTGACTACGACGACATGGGACAGTATATATCACGATAAATCCCTGACATATCGACGGCAACTTAATTTCTTGGACGAAAATCAAAGGGAAAAAAGTCATGTTTGGTCTCATCATCTCAGGCAGGCCCGTGGACGCCGCACCCACAGCTATCACCGAAACACAATTCGCCTTCAGAATCCCACCCGTACCATCATTCAGCCACATCGTGGTATTCATCCTCCCGGGGACACAACTACCAGAAGGCACCGCGGCAACCGTCTACGTCCAAATACCACCATCGCAAGAATTCAAGCTCCTGGGAGGAATCGGCTCTGGCAAGGAGAGTGCCATTTTCAAAGTCAGCGGTTTGAAAGACAACCCTTCCGGATCTGGACCGAACGCACTGGACGGCGATGCCATGACCGACGATCCCGCACAGCCGTCCGCAAACACGAACAACGCCGTGCCAGCCGGAGCGGATATCGTTGTCGGCGTTTCCATCGAACCCGCAGCTCAGGTCGAAGCGCAGATTTCTTCTCTCAGAGGACCTTCGAACGCCCCGCAAACGGCTCTCGTACGGCAAGGCTCAGCCACTGGAGGTCGTGTCACGACGAAAGTGCTGGCGCAGAGGATCATTGGCAATGCCTTCAATTTTCTGGCTTCTTTCGGCAGCGAGACTGTGCCTCTGAAGGCGTTCCAGGACTGGTGGACGAAATTCGAAAAGAAAGTGGAGCTCGATCCGAGTTTTCTGGAGCGAGAGGAGCAAGGCTAAAGCATCTCTGATTCTGATAAACTTTGAAGATGGGCTTTATCGGACGGGACTACGCTGCTTGGACGTTTGGATTGCCTGACTGGTGTCATGAACGGAGCGCTTGGGGCGAAGCGTTCACCAGCTGGGGCAAAAGGCTGCCTCTACAAGAATCTAACCCCATGGATCTGTCTGGGGAAGTGAGAGGATTCAATGACCGCTCCAGCGGGCAGTGTCTAAGATGGTCAATCTAGGACGCAGGCAAAAGCACCGTGCCGCGGTAGATGGGGTACGACCAAACTGCGGAGACGATGAAATATGCGGTAGAACCAGAACTAGGGGCTTAGAGAACTAATCATAATGCGTATATCTTCACCAACCTGCACCCATCGATCTCATAGGCAACGGCACTAGACGGAACCCAATGCTCACAGCCTCGACCTCTCCCCTTCCAACGGCTTACACCTCTCCAAGACCCACGCCGCCACGTCCTCCGCATACTTGACTTTATCCTCGCCCACCTCCGCGTGCAATTGATGGTACCAGCCCTCGTAGACCCTCAACTCCCTATCCTCCGCATCAACACGCGCAAACATCCTCTGCGTAGCCTCGAAATCGCAAATCCCATCCGCCGTGCCGTGACCAACCCACAATCTCGTCTTGCCCCCCTCGCCCGCGCCCTCCTTCACAACAACCCTCCCATCCTCCAGCATCGCCGCCCGGTCCAGCATGCCCGCCAGCCCCGCCAGCGTGCCCGTGTCGTGGCACAGCTCGTCCTCGCCCACGCGCCTGCCGTGCTCCGGATCGCGGCTCAGCAGGCTCAGGTCGAGCTTGTTGACCATCTGGAAGTTGGGCAGGAGTCTGCCGGCCAGCCGGCCAAGTATGACGGTGGATTTCCACGGCCGGCTCTTGGGGTGCAGCGCGACGAAGGGCGCTTCTGCCAAAAAGCCGCGGATCGTGCTCGTCGTGGCGCGCGGGCCTGAGGCAGCGTACGTGAGCACTTCGGCGCCGCCCATGCTGTGGCCCATGAGGAAGAGGGGAGTCGAAGGGTTGCTGCTCGGGATGCTCTTGATGAACTGCGTGATGTCGTCCAGGACCTGGGGTGTGGCGCCTGTGAGGCCGCGGTGGCGCTTTTCCAGCACGCTGCGGCCCCAACCGCGCTGGTCGAAGGCGTAGATGGCGATTCCTTTGCTGGCGAGGATGGTGAAGAAGGGGTCGTAGTAGCCGATGTGCTCGGAGAAGCCGTGGACGAAGGCGAGGCGGGCTTTGATCGGGGTGGCGGTGGCGGGGTGCGTGGTTTTGGTGTACAGCTTGTTGCCGTCGGGCAGTTCGAGCCAGCCTTCTTTGGTCGTGACTTGTGACATTATCGCTGATGTGATGTGAGGTGATCAGTTGTAGTATGAAGACGTCCGTCCACGTTGGTCTTGATCAAGGGAAACGGCCGAATGATCCGACGAACGGCGCGTCAGGCGTGACTTCTCTGTTCCTGGTTTGGGAATTGGAAGAAAAACCCTTGTGTCCAATTACGCGGAGATCTATGGAAACTTTTTGAAGTCCAGAGTATAGGACGCAGAGGATCAACAAACGTAAACGTAAATTGACGTCTCCGAGAGACGTTGGGCGATGCTGTCAGCAAGCCGCCAAGGCAGAGAACCTCGCTTAACCAGAACCTCACCACCTCAAGAACGAACTTGCCTGAACTGGAACAACCTGCATACACCTAGTATTATAAAGGTGCTATTTTTACCGATCTTCTGCTGACTACTATTTCCGATAACTCAAAGAGCAAAGCAATTTAGGGTTCTATCCAATCGTAGAATAATGAGCGCCGGCGTGCTTCATCTTCTCCTTCTTCGATAATCCAGTACAACCTAACGAGCCCATCTTAATCCAATTTAATCGATTTTGCAGCCAGACAGCATCACAACTCTCTTAACCGTAATATCCAGAACCGCATCAAGGGCCGAAGAAAACCCATCGTCAGTGAAAGATGATCAAATCTCACATGAGAACATTCGGCAGGGAAGAGAACGGCATTTCAATTGCAAGATAAAAATTTGTCGTTGAGCGTAGTTTTATTGCACTATGTACATCGAATGGTATAACAACAGCAGTAGCAGGGCGAAATCCAACTATTCTGTTGAACGCGCCTTGATAATATGCATAGTAGGGTCACCGCGAGGTTTGAAGACCCCTATTCAATCCCCAATTCAAATGCAGGACGCAAAATCCCCCGCGGCAGTCTTTCATGCCATCATGCATGCATGCCGTGGATTCCCCATGCTTTCACTCTCAATGCTTCCCCAATTCCGGACCCGAGCCTGGCGGCTGGTCGGTCTTACGGCGTCCTTCTCATGCGTGCAGAATAACAAGGAAAAAACAAAAATGTCCAGGCGCTGATAGCCTGGCCCTATCCATGCAGCAGGCGCAAGTAGCGGCAGCAGCAGCAGCAGCAGCATTGCCCGCTCAGTAGCTTTTCATGACATCGTAGCACTTGACCGGCCTGGAGAATTCCCCACAGCGCGGCCCACAGCATGTGTGTTGTTCATTCGATGAAGACGTAAACGTCCCACCGATTCAGCTCTCTTCGTTATACAACCTTCCTCCAAAATCCTTTCAGCCCTGCCCTTCGTATTTCTGCATCGGGTTCGAAGTCGGATAACCCCTCAGAGCAGACGCAGGCTCGTGCTGATACATGGGCATAGGCGCGGAAGCAGCGGGCGGGAGTTCGGAGTAATTGACGCCCTGGCTGACGGGCGGGTAGGAGTTGTCGGTGGGGAAACCGACCATGCTGGCGGTGGCGGAGCTGAGGGGCGGGCTGCCGAAAGGCGTGCTGGCGGTGCTGCTGTGGGCGTGGCCTTGGCTGGCGCTGTCGTAGAGGTCTTCCATGCCGAGGCGCGAGGGCGGGGCCATATTCATCGAGTAGCCGTGCGTGGGCATTTGGGGCATGGCCTCGTTGACTTTCGAGAGGAGCAGGGGCATGTAGCGCTGCTGGCCGCCGCGGAGGCTGGAGATCAGCGTCATGAGTTGGTTGAGGTAGTCGCGCGGGCCGTATTCGAAGGTGTGCTGTTCGTACGGGACGCAGGACATGACGTCCGTGAGGGTGCAGGCGACGTCGAAGAGCTTTTCGATCAGCCCGATGCCGTGGACTTCCATGGCCTGTTGCGAGAAAGTGCTGGTGGCTGCGACCAGGTCGCGCGAAATTTCAATAGGGTATCGGAAGCTCATGGCGTTCTCGTTGGCGACGGATGAGAGGTATCCGTGGCTGATGGACAGCTGCCAGACCATAGTTCGCAGCCATTGTTGTGAGCATCTTAGGTCGACAGCTTGGCTCTCTGTGCTCTGTAGGTAGATAGGTAATGCCTCGGTGAGTTGTTGCTGGAGTCTCGCAAGCCACTCGGTAGTACAACCAGTCTTGGCCTTATTCCACAGACCGACGAATGTGTCATCAAAGGGTCTGAACAAATTGACGAGATGAATGAAACCGCTCAACTCGACTGTCTCCGACGGATCCTCGTCCAGTCTAGGTGGGCTGATACTGGCATGCAGCGTCAGAGGACGGTGCTGCTGAAGCGCATACGCACGCTCCGTCACGAAGAGCAGCCAATACAGACGACGTTTCCTGGAGTTCTCGATGACGTCCGGTTCCAGTTGATAGTGTGATTCTTCGTGCATGCCCATGATCTGCGCTAGAGTCGTGGCTTCTCGCAAGTGGAACCATGCAGTGTTGTGCTTGTCGAGGCAGAAATAGCTGCCGAACAGGAAGAACGAAGTGATGACCGTCCAGACCGTCGGCGTTTCGACGTAGTCATATCCCTTTCGCACCCTGATCGCCTCCTGGAGTAATCGCTGGCCAAGCTCGAGACTGGGTTGAGGCTGAACTTCCAGATCGCGAAAGGATCCAGCGGGAAGGTTCATGTTCGGCTGGATCATCATGTATGCGCATAGTGAGACGACAAGACAGTAAGCCTCGACGCTCGTCTCCATTTGGCCTATGGTTTCGCCGACCTTCGCTCGGTGAAGGATTGGTTGCGTCGGGTATATGTTGGCGAAGAAGAAGTCGACGCATGATGTGATCATCTCCATGGATAGCAAGCCGGCCTTCTTGAGGTAGGCCGGGGAGTGAGGTCCTTCGTCGAAGCCATGCTGCTGGGCGGCGGCGAGTTGCGACTGGCGTTGGTTTTCCCGGAGTTCCGAAATGACCTTAGCTCGACTGCCTTTGGGACCCTTCTTCTGGGGAATGGCATTGTAGGTACAAGTGAGGCCGGCAGAGGTACAGTTCTTGCACGGCCGCGATCCATCGCCAATGCACTTGACCTTCCTCCGGTGGCAGGCGTCGCAAGCCCTCTTGACGGCGGGTGGTGTGGATGACGACGAGGACTCCGGCATGTTAGTCGGCGAGGGTCGAATCCCTCTGGGGGAGGAAACCTCGAGAGGTCCTGAAGACAGGTTTGATAACAACATTTTAGCCATGCGGTTCTCCGCC
>MSJI02000601.1:0-39065 GCA_001931905.2 Cladosporium sp. IMV 00045 | reverse complement strand
GTCGATGGCTGCTGAGGGGAGACAGGGCTCTCAGGCTGCTGAGGCTGCTCAGGAGAAACAGGAGTTGAAGGCTGCTCAGGTGAGACGGGGCTCTGAGGCTGCTCTGGCTGCTTGGGGAGAGACAGAGCTCTCACGAGTCGCGGTAACGGTGACAGGCGAAGAAACCTGGATCGTGCTGCCAATGCGAGTGGTGAGAGTGGTGTCTGAGCCAGCCGGCGAGGCAGGAGACTCAGGCGACACGGGAGCCACTGGGGAGGAGGCAGGAGCGCTGGGCTGAGTGCTGGGAGCAATGGGAGAGGTGGCCGGAGCTGATGACCCGGGAGTGACGGGAGCGACGGGAGAGGTGGCCGGAGCGGACGATCCAGGAGTGACTGGGGCGACTGGGGTGGTCTGGATGGGGACCACAGTCGTAGAAGCGACGACACTAATGGTGCTGAGGCTAGTAGTGTTCTGCTGCGAGATGGTGGAGACCGAGGTGGCGTAGATGGTGCAAGTGCTGCTGCTGGCAGGACGAGTGGTGTTGACGGGGCTGACGATGCTGGAGGTGCTGCTGATAGCAGAGTGGGTTGAGTTGACCGGCCTCACGATGCTGGAGGTGCTGTTGCTCAAGCAAGAAGTCTCTGGCTGGAAGACCCAGGTGGAGGAAGGCGGCACGGTGTAGGTGTCGCACGATTGAGTGGTTATGACCTTCTTGGCGCTGGAGAGCGTGGTCTTGAAAGTCGAAGTCTTCGTGACGTAAACCGGAGGGTAAGTGGCGCAGGAAGCAGTGATGGCATCGACACGGGTGGTGTTGTGGACGAAGATGGCGGTGGTGGAGCTCTTGCGGCACGACTTGGTGGAGCAGGGGAGGGTGACGACTGCCGATGAGATGACGGTCTTGGTCCTGTAGGAGACAGGTGGCTTGACGGTCTTGGTGTAAGGAACGCGAACCTTGGTGGTCTTGTAGACGGTCGTAGGGTTGCCATTCTTGCCGGTCTTGGTGGTGGTGAGAGTCTTGGTCATGTAGCTGGTCCTGACCTCGGTGTAGCGGACGGGCCTGTCGATCGTGGTCGTGTGAGGGACAACAGAAAGTTGGGTAACAGTCGTGGTGCCGTTCTGGCCCTCCCTGGTAAGAGTGAGGGTCTGAGTCTCGAGGCTGGTCACGGTACGAGCAGGCTCCACAATCGTGAGCGTGATGGGGACCTCGGAAGTCTGAACGACAGTCGAAGTGCCGTTCTTGAGCGTGACGGTCTCGGTGCCGACGCTGGTGACAGTCTGGGTGGTGACGACGGTTTGAGGAGCGGCAGGAGATGTGGTGGAGCTGCTAGAGCTCTGGACAGGGGAGATGAGGGTAGTGTCATCTCCGGTGCTGGTCGAGGAGTTGGTGAAGGGACCAACGATCGAGCTGGAGATCGAAGAGCTGCCGGTGCCGATAGGAGCTGAAGTGGTCAAGGAGCAGGAAGGAGTGCTGAAAGAGGGGCCAGGCACACCAGGGCACGAGGTGTAGCAGCCTGGTCCGTAGGTGTTGCTGCATGCATCAATATAGTCGGGGCACACGAATCCGCAGGCGCGAGTGGAGCTAGTGCTGTTCGTGAACGGCGCAGTTGCATCTCCAGTGGTAGTCTCGTCGCTGCCAGTGCCGGTGATGCCAGTGGAGAGCGGCGGGCTTTGGGTGATCGTCTCAGTGGTGGAGGTGCTGTTGCCGAACGGCGCACTTGGCTCCGAAGTAGGAACACTCTCGATTCCAGTTTCTGTGCCAGTGAATCCAGTGGACAAAGGAACGCTCTCGGTGGTGTTGCCGAAAGGCGCAGTTGGCTCTGAAGTAGTAACATCGTCGATTCCAGTGCCGGTTGAAAGCGGCATGGTGGGCTCCTCTGTGGTAGAAGTGGACGTTCCGTTCTCGTAGAGAGTCGAGAGAACCACTCTAACATAGGAGGTTGAGCCAGTGGGAGTCTGGAACTCGCTCCAGTCCGAGGAAGAGACGGAAGCGGTGGGAGAGGAGCCAGGCATAGCCCACTCGGTTTTACTCTCCTGGTTGTTGAAGAGAGTGTTGGCGTCGCACTGGCTGGCAGTGTTGATGTACGAGGTGCCAGAGCCGCCGACAACCTGGGTGGCGGTGACAGTCGAAGCATCTGCGCCTTCCGGCGCCTCACCAGTAATGCAAGCTACAGCTGCATCTTGGGTAGAAGTGGAAGTGCTGTTGACACTCCAGGAAGGGGCCCATCCCGACTCTGTTCGATTTCGTCAGTTTTTTCGAAGTTGGTAGTGGATACATTGGTGTACTTACGGGCAAGAGTGCGGGCAGAGAGCGCAACGAGCGCGGCAGAGCTGCGGAAGGCCATTGTATTGACAAGCGAAAGATCAAGCGAGTGACAGGTATATAGATAGAATGAAAGAAGAGAGGGGGAGGAGAAGAATATCGGCTTCTTGTGTGCGAAGGCAGGTTCTTAAAAGTTAAGGTCTCGAGACATGTTGAGAAGGCGGCAGGCAACATTTCCAGCATATTCCAGCAATAGCTATGTTGAGCGGCAACTCATTGAACTGATAAATCTTACAAATGCTCATATTGAGGGGTAATAAAACTCACATCTGATTTGGTGGGTTGGATCAGGTAAAAGTATACCAGCTCCAAGGGCAACGTAGTGATTGGCGATGCTGGGTCGCATGCTTTCCAACATGCATTACAAGACAGCATCGTGTTATGCAATCGGTATCTCGTCGACCTGAGTGAAAGTTCTCTCATGGTGTAATCAGTCTCCAGGTACGAGACTGCATGTCATTTTGATCGGGAAGCAATTATACAGTGAGCATTGATGCTTGGTATCGTACGATGTTAAAATGTGGCCAGAAGCACAGATCCAGGCGCGCGGATGAAAGCAATGATCGCGGATATTATTCTGACAGACGATAGCATGCAGTCAAAATCGACGAAAAGCAAGTTAAGTCATGATGATCGAGTGCCCGGTCCATCCGAGTATTTGTGGTTGAATCCAGTTTTCTTGATATAGCGGCCAGGCATATGAAGAGAGATGCTTTGCCTTCATCTGGTCATCATTTTCGTGGAAGTAGCATTGGCTGGGAGTGATGAGGCTTTCAGACTTTTCAGTTGCGCCATATTGTACCCCACGGAACATTGCGTGAAGAAAGTCGGGCAAGTCAAGGAAGTGAGGTTGGAATGGTCAGCACATGGCATTGGAAATTGGGGGCCTTGCCGCCTGAGCTTTGAGTTGCCCCGCGCTCGCTTTGTTGATTCTTGGCTGGTAAACAACCGATGCAGGGCAGCCGCGCTTGAGAGAGAGATGAGACAACGCGCGAGGACAACATCGTTTTGGAGAGTATTTACAACGCACTTTTATCAATATGCCCAGCATGGACTACAATCCTAGAATGAGCATGGCGCGCAGCTCTCAGCAATCAAGTCAGCAGAAGCATAAAAAGATGATGATGAGGATGCATTCATGAAACTGGTATGTCGTCGCAAGAGTATACAGCGCGCATAGAGCGAGATCAAGTACTGACACCCTCTTCAGAAAGATCCTGAAATCGCGGGATGCATTAGCGACATTGGCATCAACTTTTCCGTCGAGGACCTGCGCAAGCCAAACCCTCAGCAAATCCAGAAAGTCTTCGAATGGTTCGCCGAGCTCCTCACAAACACGACCCGCGAGGTGGTCGCGCCCGCGATGCGAATGGCGGCCGAGGACGCTTACGGCGACGATGCAGATCGGATCTTCACAGCAGACACGCGCGACTTGATGGGCTTCTTCATTACACTACGGAGGCTGCTGGTGGAGTGCGGCATCAAGGACTTCACATTCTCCGACCTTTACAAGCCAACATATCCGCGACTGGTGAAGATTTTCAGCTACATTATCAACTTTATTCGCTTTCGAGAGTCGCAAACTAGCGTCATAGACCAGCATTATAACTCATCCGAGCGCACAAAGAATGACATCGAGCAATTATACCATTCGAACCAAGAGAAGGAAGAGCAGCTTGAGGAGATGCAGCAGAACCGGAAGAATGTCGAGGCCGCGCTCAAGGAGAAGGAGAAGCGCACTGGAGAGCTGCGGACACGCCTTTTGGAGTTGAAAGCCAGCCAGGAGCGTGTTACTGAGAAGCTCGAACGTGTCAAGGGCGAGCAGGGAAGGCTCAAGTCTGTCCTCGAAGAGCGCACCGTCAGCGTCATGAACACGAGACAAGAAGCGAACAAGTTGCGCCCCTACACCGAGCAGTCTCCCGCCGTTCTCGAGCAATCGCTGCGCGATCTGTCAGGGAGTCTCAACCGCGACCGCGCCGAAATTGATCGTCTCGACAAGCGACACCGTGCCTTGCAAACCAGCAGTGATAGCTTTTCTGTGCTGCAGTCCGACATTACATCTCTCACGCGCATCCTTAGCGACTTGTCTATTGAGTTGTCAAAGGAGGAAGAGGAAGGGCAGAAGGCGGGCAAGAACCGCGATGCGCTCACTGAGCAGACCAACAGCGTTCGCGAAGTGGAACGCAAGGAGAAGATGTTTCGCAAGCAGCTCGAGCAGTGGCAGGGCAGGACGGAAAAGCTGCGTTCTGACACGGAGAAGAAATCTACGAACGCGCGACAGAAGATGGAGGAGCTGAGGGCGGTTCACAGAGAACTCGCGGCTGAGCGCAGAGACAGAGGAGATGAGGTGGAGAAGAGGCGGGTGAGAATCGAGCAGACGGAGAAGAAGGTCAGTTTCTTGCGGTATTTCTGCATATTTCGAGCTGTGCGCTAATTTTATTGCAGATGGTGGATCTTAAAGAGCAAATCGAGCACGAAGTGCAGAGTGCTCGTGAGGAGTACATGAAGATGGAGAGCCATATTCGCTTGTACATCACGGAGATGGAGCAGAGCATTTGAGCGCATCCTCCAGGGGTGGGGGAGGCTGTCGATTTCGTAGTTTTGGTGGTTTTGGCGTTTTGCGTTGTTTCGATGATATCCACGAGTTTATTTGTTTCTTTGGTCGAATATGAATCCACACTTTACGCATGATTTCCGGTGCATGTCCTTCTATCGTTCTGATTGAATCCAGTGTTTGATGTTGGTATAGCCAGAGACCTGCATGTGGCGGTAACTGAACAGAACCCAAACTTGAGCAGCCATCTTCATGCCTCTGAATCTAGCACAGGTGCTCATTCATCACCCTTCTCATCACGCTGAAAAGCAGAGAACGCGAACCACCTCTCAGCTATCCTCCGAAGACTCACTGTCCGCCCGACCCAGCCACGGCCTCCAGCGCCGAAACTCTTGGTCGTCACGTTCAGTATCGAGACTTCTTCATCCCAGGGGTTGTCTGGCGCAGGCTGTGGCGGTGGGAAGTCATCCTCGTAGTCCATTTCAGGGTCGTTTTGCTCTGTCCCAGAAGATCGAAGTGATGGGCATTCGGCCATGATGAGTTGGCTTTTGGTAGCGTGCGCGGCTTCTACGGCTAGGGCGAAGGTGCGGTTGAGTCCTTGTGCTGAGAAAGAGGAGGTTGATCGGTGGATGTCTATCGGGTTGAGGATTGCTATCAATTGCTGGTTTGCCCGTTTGTTGTCGGTGTTGGTGGTGTCACTGCCATGGATTTGATGTGATGTGGAAATAGCCAGGTTTGCGAGATATGCCCTCAGGTGCGATAAGCTTGGACAGAATGCCAACTTCACCGACTGGGAGCTCGCGAGTCTAAGAAGCGACGGTGGTCTCAGTAGTCCATGCGGCTCTGGTGCTTTGTTCCCTTCGGGTTCTGCTTCGTTCGTCTCGTCTCGAGGGTTAGGGTTGGGGTGGGCGGCCACATCGTTGGCTTGAGGTTCTGTGCAGGCGGCCAGTAATGGTCGATGAATGTCTCTTTTGAGGTGCAGATGACTAATTTGCACGGTTTCGTATCGGCGTTGATTAGATACTCAATAAACTCGGTCAATTGAATATCCGTGAGGACTTGAAACTTGTTGCCCATGATGTTTCGATTTATCGAGTGAGGTGATTTGTGACCTGGACTCATCCAGTGTTCTTGTGTGGTCCAGAAAGAGATTCTTGCGGTTCGGGTAGGTCATGCATCGTTTTTGGCATTGTCAGTTGTATCTGTTTGGCTTAGAGTGTTTAGTATTGAGACATTGTATAGATTGGGAATGTGAGGTCGATGTTGCTTGGCGGCGATTGACGTCTCGTCACCGTCTCCATCCCACTCTCTCCCCGCTGGTCATCCGTCGTCGGACGTATGTCACCGAGCTTCTTGCGCTTGCGATACTCTCTATTACCATCCTCTCCAACGGCAGGTCACAGCCGCGATGGAATCTATCTCACGCATTAGTGGGCTTCTGGAAACAGGTATAGCGAATTATTTCTCACAGTCACCAGTGCGGTCATGGCTAACCCTTCCAAGCACGCGACCTCACTCTCGAAGCCGCCAAAGATGTCGGACCTCGAAGGCCAACCAGGCCTCTGCCGGCGCAGCAAATCAAGAAGCTGTTGGACAGTCGAAATGAGCGAGAAGTTCTCGATGGATTGAGGAGAGTCATTGCAGTATGAGGACGCGGATCAAACATATTCCAGGAAGAGCTGTGCTGAGGGAAACATTCAGATGCAATACGCCAACCCTCCACAACCGACCTTGACCTTTTTTCCGGCCGTTCTCAAGACCTTGTCGAACCCTTACCCGTCCACGCGACCGCTGGTATACAATTATCTACTCCACCATGCCGAGTCCGATCCCGATACGACTCTGCTGTCGATCAATACAATTCAGAAGTCGCTCTCCGACTCCAACCCTCGGGTGCGCGCGATGGCCCTCAAGACTATGGCTGGCATTCGTGTGCCCATGATATCGCAGTTGGTTAGCTTGGCGATCAAGAAGGGTGTGAGCGACTTGTCACCGATTGTGAGGAAGGCGGCTGCGCTGGCTTGCGTGAAATGCGTGACTTTGGACCCGAACACGAGACCACAGGTGGAGGAATATCTTTCGAAATTGCTGGCCGACCAGCAATACTATGTCGCAGGAGCGGCGGTTCAGGCTTTTGTCGAGGTGTGTCCGGAAAAGTTGGATATGATACATCCGGTGTATCGAAAGCTGTGCAAGATGATGGTGGACATGGATGAATGGGGACAGCTGGCTACTCTACGTTTGATGCCAACGTACGCTCGAAAATGCTTTCCATTGCGAACGAAGCGTGTCAAGAAAGCTGCCACGCGCAAGCAGAAAGCAGAGGACTTTTACGAAGACTTGGAGCCACAGGAAGAACGAGAGGAAGACTTCGAGGAGGTCGAGATCCTCGACCCGGATCTCGATCTTCTACTCAAATCTGTGCAGCCGCTTTTGCAGAGTCGCAACTCGGCCGTCATCGTCTCGGTCACAAGGCTCTACCTCTACCTATCGCCAACGCAACACCTACCTCACGCGATCGGCTCGCTCATAGCTCTCCTACGCTCGCCAAAGGATATCCAAGAGGTTGCGCTATACAACATCGTCCAAGTCTGCCTGGTCAACCCGACATACTTCCTACCATACGTTCGCCACTTCCTGATCCGCACGTCAGAAGCACCGCAAACCTGGCGTCTCAAGCTTGAGGTGCTGACCTTGCTTTTCCCTTATTGCGACAAGAGCATGCAAGATCTGATACTCGCGGAGCTCGAACACTTCTCCAAGGGACATAACGCAGATCTCGTGAGGGAAAGCGTACGCGCAATAGGCCGTTGTTCGCAGGCTTCGGATGCAAAGACCTCGCGCAGATGCCTGTCCCTGCTACTCAAGCAGATTCGCAGTAGCGACTCCGTACTAGTCGGCGAAGCGATGGAGGTCGTACGCCACATGATCCAGCGTTCGCCTGATGAACACCGCAAGACAGTCGTCAGACTCGCGAAGAATCTCGACTCGCTTTCCTCTCCCACCGCTCGCGCCAGCATCATCTGGTTAGTAGGAGAATTCGCAGGAACCGATCCGGAGAGCAACATAGCCGCAGACGTCCTGCGGATTCTCGTCAGAGGGTACGCAGACGAAACCGACGAGGTGCGCGCTCAGATCGTCCTCCTCGCAGCGAAGGTATACCTGCACGACCTGAACGCCAAGAACGTGAAAACCAAAGCGCTCGAAGCCTTGAACTCACCAACTCAAGAAAAACAACCAGAAAGCACAATCCTATCCCCACCAGCCGAAGAAGGCGGGTTCGGGGGCCCCCAACCCGAGGAAGAAACGCAGCCGTCCCAAACGCCCGAGCAGACCGATCCCATCGCCCTCCTGTACCAGCACACCATGCTCCTCGCGCGCTATACGCCCTCCTACGACCTCCGCGACCGCGCACGCGTCTACCGCGCCCTCCTCGCCCTGCCCAGCAGCACGGAACTCGCGTCCCTCCTGCTCCTTGCGCCCAAACCCGTCCCTCAAGCGCCTTCCCCCAGCGAAAGCCACAAAGGCTACACGCTCGGCAGCGCGAGCCTCGTGGTCGGAACGGCCGCGGGCGTCAACGGCTTGCGAGGCTACGAAGCCCTGCCCGAGTGGGTGGCGGAGGGCGAGGAGCCGGATCCCACGCTGCGGGAGGCTGAAGGCGGCGCTGCGAAGGCGGAGTACTATGAGCCTTCAGCGCAGAAAGCGGTTTCTGCGGGCAGGATGCTGGATGAGGCGCTGGAGGCTGATGCGGGGTATAAGGCGAATGGAAGGAAGGCGAAGACGCTTGATGATTGGTTGGATGATGAGGAGAGCGAGGAGACGGGGAGTGAGAGTGATAGTGAGAGTGAGGAGGAAGAGTCGGAGTATGAGACTGATGAGGAAGAGGAGGGGAGTGAAGAGGAGAGTGAGAGTGAGGAAGATGAGAAAGCTGGATTGGTTAGGTAGTGTGACGACGGATGTCTACAGCCAGTTGATCCAAGATACCCAACAAACCCCCTCGGATCGCATCCGTGCTCCGTCAAGATCGTCTGGCAATCGTGCATGTGGAGTCTTGAAATGAGATGTTCCAGAACATGCGCATATGTCCTCTTTGCACCTCCTCTAGGCAAAGCTGTCTATTAGAGACAGAACTGCGACTCGGATGGTGTTCGGTATGCAAAGCGCGAACCATCTGCCCTCATGAGAAGGAAATGTGAAAACTTGACAAAAGAAATACGAAAATCGAACGTTGACGAATTATGAATTGTTTCTCTTTCTTTCCGAATGTTTAAGAAAAAATTATCGGGCCATATTGCCCTTCTGCAGCCAAGACCGGCGCAGGGCTGAATAGGTAAACGAAAAAGATAAGAAATATAGAAGGTATAGAAGACCAGATTCAGCAGTCAATATGATGACGCTTGAATATTAGTTCTGTCGTGTCTTTTCCGAAAAGGGTGGGACTCGTATGGGAAGTTTCGTCCACCATCATGTGGAGGGCGACCGGCCGTACGAGGAAGAAGTGGAATTGGCGCTGGGAAATAGACATTATTACTGCCGAGTTGGCAGTCGGTTTGTTTTTGTTGGCCATCTTGTGTAGAGTTGAGGGTGACGGTCTTGAAGGCGGTGAAGGGCGCGAAGGCTCGGGTTCGAAGTATGCGACTCCTTGCAAGCACAGTAGAGATTTCAGATCTACCAGCGACGCCCATATCCGTCCGCTCCGCGACTCTGCTTGCGACCCTGCTTGGGCGTCGACTCATTGTCGCGCACGCGCTTCTCCTTGTTTGTCGCTTCGTGGTGGTCGCCCTCGTAGTGGCGCTTCAAGCCATGAGAGCGACTTTTGTTTGGACGAGGAGTCGCGTCCGGATCTTCCATGATGGTGAACTCGGAGCTCGTCAAATCGTAAAGACCCAAGCCAGCGTTCGGGCGATGTTGCTGCTTGCCACTGTTGCCCCATGGATCGTTGAAAGGCACGTTTTGCGGGTGCTGGCGAGGCTCGGAGGGTGCGCGGGGAGTGTTTTCCTGTACGCTGCTCACGGAGCCTTGGCGGCTCGAATGGGAAGAAGCCGGAGGGCCAAAGGCAGGACCAGGCGTCTCATAGACAAGCGTGGGAGTGCCAGTGACGCCGAGCTTAGCGAGGATATCGTCCTGTACCTGATCGCGGATCGGTTCAAGAGCTCTGGGACGCTGGTTGGAGGATCGCGAGCAGACGGAGCTGGCGCGTGAGTGATTGGAGGCGGCGCTGGATGGGCGGAAGTTGGGTGCTTGGCTGCCTCTTCTGCCGCCATCTCCCAAAGAGTGCTCCCTGTACCTGGGTGGGTCGTTGCTTTCACGACGGGAAGATCTCGAGCCGTTACGCGTGTGAGGGCGAGAGTTGCGCCTGTTATCGTAATCGAATGCTCCAGTGGTCTCAATGCTTGCTCTCGCTGAATGGGAAATCGAGGCAGACGAGCTTGGGCGGTCCCATTTGGTATCGATGCGATTGCGGTACTTTTGCTTCATCAGGTCGCGTCGAATCGTCTCGTAACCAAGCAGCAAGAATTCCTTGAAAACAAGGTCGTCTTTGACTTCGTCCCAAGAGTTTGACAGGCGCACTGTGTTGAGCTGTTCCTCCCTGTTCTCGGCTGTGAAGTATTCAGAGATGCACTCGTCGGCGTTCGTTTTCTGTGGACGTGGAGCCAAAGCTTCCAACTCGGCCTCGTTGAATGTAGCTGGCAAAGGTCGAGAGGTGGGCAATGCAGTCTGAGACTCGATCCATCCGATGCTGCGCTCCAGGTCGATTTCCTCAGGGTGGGCGAAGTAGTAACACTCCTCGTCAAATTCTGCCTCAATGACCTCCAAAATATTATCCAAAGCCGTACTGGTGTATGCTTGCACTTGCTCGCCGGCTTCTTGGCGAGCATACGCTGCGGCGTAGTCATATGCTACAGAAGGGGCCGAGCTATGGCGACTCAACGGTTGAATCTGACCTTGGCTGGATTTCGATCTGGAGTGGTGGGCATTAGGAGGGAAATAAGAGTTGATAGCAGAGCCGTAAGAATCGCTTGCAGAGCTGTGGTGTCCATGCATAACGGCGGAATCCATTGGTGGCGACTGGTCAAAGTAATCGAAATTGGAGGGATGCGGGCTGACACTGGGCTGGTGGACGCTGTGCGAGGAAGACGGGTATGTGCCAATCGGAGGAGAAACCTGCTGAGGGTAGCCTTGAACATAATATCCGGGTTGAAATTGTTGTTGATGGGCGGTTGGAGCAGTGTGCGACTGTGGGTGACCAGCATAGGATGACTGCGGGTAGCCTTGGCCGTATTGTTGAACCGCAGGCGGCCATGATTGCTGCTGACTTGACGGACGTGGTGGTGGTTGTTGATTGCTGTATCCCGGAGGTGGCGCGAACTTGGTCACGACCATACCACCAGCTTTCCGGATTGTGGTTGGTCCTGGCTTGGTTGATGGAGGCCTAATAATTCATAATTAGAAGAGTCCTGGAGTTGGGAAGTTGGTTTGCACGTAGACTCACCCATTGTGGTGATGCTGCATTGGCGGCTCGCTCGGTTGCATGTTCGCCGAGGTCTGTTTACTTCGAATTCCTCTGTGCTCAAAGGGCCGAGAAGCAAAGGAGGACACCCGATGAGTGAAGTTTAAAGATACAGTCAAGAGACTAACACCGTAAACATAAGTGGATTGCAAGAAAATCTCGTTTGCCGGGATGCTGCTTGCTGTATATGTCGTCTCAGTCGTTTGTCGTCTCGTCGAAGAATCTTTAGAGCAGCCGTAAGGGGTCTGTTGACACGGAGACGAGCCCTTCGTACAGGTGACCACCAGAGCGAGAGAGGCGGTATTGTTTCTCGATAGCGAGGTAGTAACCAAAACGCTTTTGCGTGGAAACGGCTAGCGTCAAGGCGCCTTGCGTCAGACCTCGTGGGCGACTGGAATTGCTGGTCTTAAAGTGAGGTTCGAGCTGCGAAGCCAGCAAACGGTCGGTTGTGAGAGCGCGAGCCAGCGGAGGGAGCCGGCGCGAGGCTTGAGGTCCTGCCAGAAGAAGCGCGGGGCGCGGGCTGGCGGTGATTGCAGAATGCTGCCTTTTCGCCTTGGGGAATGTGAGAGTTGTCACTGTGATGAGGAAACAGAAACAGATCACTATGCGTGTGAACAGGAAAAGGAAGATATCCCTCTCCTTGTATGAATTCTTCAAGCATGCGCTTAGGTGCAGGGATAGGGAGCGTTTTCCACCGCCAGCGGGAGAGTGAGACAAACAGCGGCTGGCTTCAACGGCCAGGCGCTATTGACAGGACGACGAGGGGATTTAATGTCTCAATCGCATCGCTCTCTCTATCGGCAATCGTGCTCGTTAACAAGATCTGTTATGGCTCGGGAAGGTGGATATCGTGGGGTGCACATGCTATGAGCCTCGTCAAGGTTGCAGGCTGAGAGAGAGGACGTTTTGAAGAAGCAGACATGCAGAAAGATACACAAATACAAGGAGACATAATACAAGAAGAGTACTTTCCTTGACAATCCTGCAGGCTCACCTGAGCCAGATACCAGTATAGGAGGGGTTCCTACACTTGAGCCGCAGTTGTATACCTCGAGACTGCCATAGTATTCCAGTCATGACCGTAGCCTGCGTGCGTGTCGCTGTCATCACAGCGTCCCAGCCGGGCAGACTAGGCTCAGTGTGTCCGAGGAAAGGATTAGTAGTAGGTCTCGTCAGGGTGAAACAAGCGTTGGAGAAGGGCATCGGTTGCCTTGTGGACACAACGGTCAATATCCAAAGAGCGATATCGATAGCCCACCTCCCCTATGGTGGAGGAGCATGGGATTGCTGGCGGAGATGGGAGTTGAAGCATTGATGATGGATGGATGAGGGGCTCGGTCCGGCAGAGCCCAGGACTTTCTGCAGCCACCACCACCGCCGGCAAGTCAGCCTTGCCGACTCTGCGCCAGCACGATAGCAATACCCAGAGCTCTGGCGCGTCCGCCATTACACCTTTGTCTAATTATCGCTGCCGTGGAGGATGATAAGACCGGGTTGAACGACTTTTAGGGTGCCTGAGGCGCCGTCACCATATCCGACAAGCCGCCTTTCAACCAGGGGACATTACTCCCCCCGAACAACCCTGAAGAATGCCTGGCCTACCTGGTACGTGATATGGTCGACTGTCCACTATGCGCATTTCGACACTGACACCGCCTGCGTAGCCAGCGTAGATTTGGACGAATGCATCGAACGGCTCTACCGCAAGGAGCTCCTTGCCGATTCGGTCATCGAAGCGGTGTGCGCTAAGACGAAAGAACTGCTCATGAAGGAGAGCAATGTTGTACACATACAGGCGCCTGTGACGGTGGTGGGGGATATCCACGGGCAGTTCTTCGACATGATTGAGATATTCAGGATCGGTGGTTACTGTCCGGACACAAATTATCTTTTCTTGGGTAGGTCACGCGAGCATGTGAAGAGCGGACTACATTGACCGTGAAAAGGCAAGGACATTGAGCTTGGACTAACGGACATGATAGGCGACTATGTGGATCGTGGTCTCTTCAGTATAGAGACCATCAGCCTTCTCATCTGCCTCAAGCTACGATATCCCGAAAGAGTCCACCTAATCCGCGGCAACCACGAAAGCAGAGGCGTCACGCAGTCCTACGGCTTCTACACCGAGTGCTCCAGAAAATACGGTAATGCCGCAGTCTGGCACTATTTCACCGACATGTTCGACTACCTCTCGCTGAGCTGCGTCATCGACGACAAGATCTTCTGCGTACACGGCGGCCTGAGCCCGAGCATCCACTCCATCGATCAAATCAAAATCATCGACCGATTCCGCGAAATTCCCCACGAAGGACCCATGGCGGATCTGGTCTGGTCGGATCCGGACGGCGAAAGAGACGAGTTCAGCCTGTCGCCTCGCGGGGCGGGCTACACATTTGGCGCGCAAGTCGTCAAGAAATTCCTGGAAGTGAACAGCATGAATCACATATTACGAGCGCACCAGCTCTGCAACGAAGGCTACATGGTTATGTTTGACGACCGACTGTCGACGGTGTGGAGTGCGCCCAATTACTGCTACAGGTGCGGTAATCTGGCGAGTGTGCTCGAGGTTGGGCCTGGAGGCGAGCGAGAATGGAATGTTTTCGACGCAGCACCTGAGAATGAGGTGCACAGGCAGGAACAGCAGAATCAGCAACAGCATGCCGGCAATGACCCGGTCAAGGACTATTTCCTATGAGAGAGACACCGCTGGTTTTGGGACGATATCATATGGTGCATTCGAGGAGTTTCCGGAAGGCTTTTGGAACGGGTTGCGCAAGATACCACTTCGCATGGTGCATTTTTGCGGTGTTTCGATTCGATTGTGACTTGGTTGGTTTCGCTCGTGATGGATAGAGCATAAGGTATACAGCTCAGGCTGGCAAAGCTATGAGTACCACACATTACATTTCACAATCCATTAGGTACTTTGGGGAAATCCATGGGATTACCGTGTTGTGCAAAGCTGCCTAGGGATCGTGTTCCTAGAGCAAATGGCAGAATGATTACATGTATCGTCTGCGCATCGTCCATGTGATGTTGTTGCTCATTCGGCAATCGATATAGCATGTGATGCTGGGATACGGCTATAGCACTCAATCCTATTTGAGAGCATTGATCTGATCTAGTATTTGGAAACGGTATTCATAAGTGATAAAGTGTTCAGATATTCCAAGTGTTCTATCCCTTATTCCATTCCCCTTCAATCGGCAACTGCTGACGTGCTTCGTTCACACGCACCCCTCCGACTTGACACCGACCGAGTCCAACAGCCGACGCAACATCACCCGCGATCTAGCCAAGCGGTTTCACATGCGCTCGACCTCATCTCTAGACAATCCACTCTCCATTCCACACTACTGAGCGATCAATCGACCTTCTCAGTCGCCGAACGTTCTTTGAAATAACGACAGATCTGACAACATTATGCGCGCACCTTCAACGGCCGCGCTGTGCGTGCTCGCCAGCCTGTGCTTCGACCAAGCATACTGCCTCGGCGACCACGAAGCGAAACAGAATCCCCTGACGGATCCCAGAGCGCGGGCGAAGATACTGGCGGCATGTCCGGCATACGAGCACTATGCTCGATTCCCTCAGTAGGTCTCGTCAATTCTCCTACACGATGCAGCTCAACTGACGACTTGCCAGCCATCCATACAGCGACGGACCGCTCGAGCTTCCGTTCCAACGACCAGCGAGACAATGTCGTACGTTCGAGTCTCCGTTGGTGGAGAAGGTGATCAAGGATATGAATGAGAAGATGATAGACAAGGACCTGGCGCGGATTTTCGAGAACGCATTCCCCAACACACTCGACACGACGGTCAAATGGCATGATGATGGCACGGAGAAGCCCGCGAGTGGCTACAGTTCATGGTTGGGCAAGAACGGAGCCTGGGAAGGGGCGCAGTCGTTCATTGTGACGGGCGACATATCGGCGGAGTGGTTGCGCGATTCCACGAACCAGCTGGCCCAATACCAACGGCTTGCGAAGAAAGACGCCACGATTGAGAACCTGCTGCTAGGAGCGATCAACACACAAGCAGAATACGTGATCGAATCTCCCTACTGCAACGCTTTCCAACCACCACCACCAAGCAAGATCAAAGTCAGCGACAACGGACAAGGCGACTCGGTCCACCCCGCCTACGAGCCCAGCCAGGTGTTCGAATGCAAATACGAGATCGACTCACTGGCACACTTCCTCTCCCTGACGAACCAATTCTACAACCACAGCGGATCCACCGCCTTCATCACAAAGCGCTGGCTCGAAGCCATCGACAGCCTGATCAGCGTGATAGACGAACAGAGCCAGTCGACCTTCGACCCCAAGACCGGCACCTTCCAACCCCAAGAATACCGCTTCCAGCGCAACACCAACACCGGCACCGAAACGCTCAACCTCGCCGGCAACGGCAACCCCCTCAACTACGGCACCGGCCTCGTCCGCTCCGCCTTCCGCCCCAGCGACGACGCCACCATCCTCGGCTTCTTCATCCCCGGCAACGCCATGATCGCCGTCGAACTGCAGCGCACCGCCTCCATCCTCTCCAAAGCGAGCAAACCCGACCTAGCGCAACAACTGCGCGCGCGCGGCGAGCGCATCGAGAAAGGCATCTGGGAGCACGGGATAGTTCAGCACCGCAAATTCGGCTCCGTCTTCGCCTTCGAGATCGACGGCTACGGCTCCTCCATCCTCATGGACGACGCCAACCTGCCCTCCCTGCTCGCCCTGCCGCTCCTCGGCTTCGTCGGCAGGGACGAGAAAACCTACCAGAACACGCGCAAGATGATCCTCAGCAAGGAAGGAAACCCTTACTTCCTGACCGGCTCGGAGTTTTCGGGTATTGGCGGCCCGCACATCGGGTTCGAGCACGCTTGGCCCATGAGTTTGCTGGTGCAGGCCATGACGAGCGAGGACGATGAGGAAATCATGAAAATGCTCGCGGCGGTCAAGGAGGCTTCGCCCCTGGGTTTGGTGCACGAGAGTGTGAATGTGGAGAAGATCAGGGATTACACGCGCAGCTGGTTCGCGTGGGCGAACTCGGTTTTTGCGCAGACGATTCTGGACATCGCGGAGAGGAAGCCGCATTTGCTGTTTGGTGAGGGGGCGGCGGCGTATGTTATAGGATAGATAGGTAGTGTGCATTGTATGTTATGAATCGCTTTACAGTCAGAAGTCTTTCGAGTCTGCTATTCTAGCGGCAGGCAAGATTTGAGAAAGGGGATATGTTACATTTCATTCAGAAAGCTATCAAATTCACCAACTGTCGCTGCTAGAGCTTTCTTGTTGCCCTCTCGACCTCGACCCTCCTGAACTCGCATTGCCACCGGAGGCTGCCTGTTGCCTCAACCTCTCCCATGCACTTCCACCCTGCTGGCCTGAACCGTCTCCCTGGCTCGCTGCTTGTGGGTAGCGATCAGAGCGCTCCAACTCAGCTTTCTTCGCATCCCTTGCCTTGACCATCTGTCTCATTCGATCCTCCACATCGTCCCGCTGGCTGTACTGCTCCTGTGCATCACCCAAGACGCCCGTATCGCTCAAAGGATCGGAAGAGAATTCCTGGTCAAACGCACCACCAGTCGGCGACGCATCGTCCCAATCCCTGCTCTGCGTGCCACTCTGCCCACCACTATAGCTGCTGCCCTGCTCGTTCTCGCGGCTCATACCCTGCACCGCGCGCCTCTGCCTTCTCTGCTCGAAAGTTTCTTCTTGCGTCGTGCTGTCCAGATCCTGCTGGCGCCTGATACTCTGCGTGCTCATGCCGTCCTTCTGCAGCTGCTTCAGCTTCTCCGTAAACTCGCTCAGGCGCGGGTCCATAGCCCTGCCAGCCAGACTCAAGCTAACAGCGTAGCTGCCAAAGAAGACCGCACCGACCACAGACCCAAGAGCCATGTATGAGAAAAGCCGTAGCGAGTGCCAGCCCATGCGCGCCGTGCTGCCCGTCAAAGGCCCAAGGCGGTCTTTACTCCAGCCCTTCTGGTCCGAAAAGGGCGACCAGCCAGGAAAGCGAAACGTGTCCCTCGTGCGGAAGAACTGCACCGACGCGAGCGACATGCCTATGGGGCTGCCGAAGCTGGCGACGCGGTAGGTTTTGGCGGCGTGGTAGGCGAAGGCGTCGGCTTCCTCTTGCGTCGGCGGGCGCTGGAGGACTTGCTGCGCGAAGCGGCAGGAGTCTTGGATCGAGTCGACGAGGACCGGGGGGTGCGGCCGCTCGAAGCCGAAGGGCGAGAAGGGCCGGGGCAGGTTGGCGAGGTTGACGAAGATTTTGTTCCCTTGACTGCCGTTCCTGGCTACTGAGGCGAAGGAGGGCTCGCGTGTGGAAGTGTAGGCTGGGTTGCTGCGGTCGGCGTAGCGGTCGACATCGTCGGTGGGGGGAGTGTCGGATGGGAAGGAGTCTGTGGATCTGGTCGCTTCTTCTAGAACCATGCTGGGCGGTTGTTGTGTGTAGTGTGTGTTCACTCAAGAGGATGGAGTGGGACTGGAGTTTCAATGATCTTCTGCGAGCTCTGGGGAAGCTCTTTCTAAAGACTGTATGACGCAACGAGAAGCTTGAGCCAATGAATGCTTCGTCTCTACATGAACGTCAGGCGTTGATCGATCCAACTTCCACTAAGGTACATGTACTGTATCTCCAAGTGACATATAACTTTGTCTTGAAATTCAGAGGATGAAGAGACACGGCAGACCACCGCTGCATCATTGAAAGAGATGTGAAGCCGCGAGCCACGAAACAGCACCGGCGAGACTGGACACTTTAATGTTCCTGTGCAAGCAAACAATCATGATCAACCACCACAAAACAACACCTCCCATCCCCCAAAAATGGCCATAACAGACGAAGCCGCCGCCGCCCTTGCAATCAGCGCCATCCTCTCACCCACCGCAGCCCAACTCCAAGCCCAAACCGAAATCAACCGCATCCTCTCCTCCCCCAATCCCAACATCGACATCCCCCTCCTCTTCACGCACTATAACACCCTCTACTTCCGCTCCCTCCTCCTCCCCCGCGTCGAAGTGTCCTGGTCCAAACGCCTCACCCTCTGCGCCGGCATCTGCGAGCTCGTACGAGACCCCGCAAACAGCAACAAATTCACACGCATCAGCCTGAAACTCTCCGAGGCGTTGCTGAAATTCCGCCCACGGAGCGACACGGTCGACACGCTGCTGCACGAAGCGATTCACGCTTACTTTTTCGTGACGACGTCGTGGCGGCATTCGCGCGGGGAGGATGGTACGGGGCATGGGGAGGGGTTTCTCATGCTCGCGGACGCGGTGAATGAGCATGGCGGGTATGGGGTTAGTGTTTATCATGAGTTTCACGATGAGGTTGAGTGCTATCGCACGCATGTTTGGCAGTGTGAGGGGCCGTGCAAGGCGAAGGCGCCTTTCTTTGGGGTTGTGAAGAGGGCGATGAATAGGGCGCCGGGGAAGGGGGATGACTGGTGGTCTAAGCATCAAGTGGAATGTGGCGGGGTTTTTGTGAAGGTTGCTGAGCCTGATTTGACTAAGGAACAGGTTGATCGGTTGAGTGGGTTGAAGAAGGCGGGGAGGCAGAGCAATAAGATTGATGGCTGGGTAAGTGGGAAGAAAAGAGGGCGGTCATCGGATGGTGAAGGGGTGGCGAGCTCGAGTCTGGCAGAGGGCGCAAGTATTGAGGGCGGGCGAGATCAGCGCAAAAAAGAACGAGTCACAGTCGCCTGTCCTATATGTGAAGCGGAAGTTGCGCATGATAGCATCAATGAGCATCTTGACGAAAGTCATACATCTTAATTAAAGGTATTCCCTGGCTCTCCTGTATCGTTGGTTCTCGTGCTTTCGATAATGGGCGTAGACGCAAGACTCCAAATACCAAAGCGAATCTGGTGCAGCGACCGCTTTGCGTCAAGGTCTGTGGCTCTTCGCGTAGTCTCCCAACGCCTACTGCCTCTGGTAAGTAATCCTCATTGGCTGCCCATCAAGCTCAATACCAGAGAGGGCTTCCTTTGCTGCAATCGCGCCAGCCTCGTCCTCGTACTCTGCAAACGCGATGGTGTTCCTGCCAGGCACCAGACGGATCTCTCTGAAACCGGGGAAGCGCTTGAAGACGAGCGCAATTGAGTCTTGGCCGTAGTTCTCGGGCAGGTCGCGCAAGAACAGCGTCTTGTTGGGCGGGAGGTACTCGTCGGGAACAGCTCCACCGGCAGCGGCGGCTGGCTTCGCACTCTTCGCTGGACGTTCGGCGATGTTATCTGCCGGCGCGCGCTTGGCGGGTGCAGATGCGGCGGCCGCTGCGGCCTCCTGTGCTTGCTTGCGCTCTGTGTGCAGTGTGTCAGCTGTGTTGCTGCGTGTATTCGCACGTTCGTTCAGCATACCCTTCTCTGCAATCCTGTGCGCCTTGTGCTTGTCCAATCCAGCCGGGCCGTCCTCTCTTTCAACCGTAGCATCTGAGCGAGTCTTCGCGAAAGCTAGGCTCATCGGCTCGTCGAACAGCGGAAACTCTTGTAGGTCATCAATCGCACTCTGGGCGCTTTCGACATTGTCGTAGATAACAAAGGCTTGGCCTTTGCGCTTGAGACTCTTCTTTGCGACAATGTCGACGACAGTGCCGAACTCGTCGAAGACCTCGTGAAGCGCTGCGATCAATGTCGGGATCTTGACTCTCTCGTCGAGGTTGCGGACCTAGATCGGTTCTGTTAGGATTATCGGTATAGTAGGGGTAGATCGCGTGGTTTTTGGCATACGTAGACACTGTGTCCGTAGTTAGCTTTTGTCCCTAACCTTTCGCTGGTCCGTACGGTGTGCAATGTACGAACGTTGCGTTGGGTGGGATATCTCCGGTCTCAGCCATGGTCGCTTCTTCTCTGACTGCTGTTTACTTATGGTATGATGAAGACTACGAGTTGCGGTGATTTACGCGCGGACGTGAAGAGGCTCACACTTGATCGCAAGTGGTGGGTGGGTGAAGAAGTTCAAGTTGGCGAAGCTGAACGCGGTTGCGAAAGCATGTGAGAGCAAGCACAGGTGCGGAACCGACTCCGCTGCGATGCGAGATGGTTGCACACGAAGTGATTGTTTGCTACATACCTACCTACATGTAGGTACATACTCAAGGATTTAACAATTCAAAGAACCACTAGAAACACAAACCATGCATTGATATCGAGGTCGTCTCTGCGCTTCCCGATCCTCCTGCCAGGTCAGTGAAATCAGAATAGAGTTTAGTGTCTGACAGTGACCTCACCATCCAGGCCTAGCACTTTTATATGCACATGCAGGTACGAGTAGACGAATACGGGTAGCTTTACACTTGACTCACCCTCTTCCTCTTCTTACCATCTTTCATTCTGTTCTGATCACACTGCCTCGTTCATTGCGTCTTTCTGTTGAGCTCTCTTCGCAAGCACGTGTTCTGGGAGGAGATATTGAGATCCTGGATCACCGATATCCATATCGGAACTGGATATTTCCTCATAAAAAGTCGAACCGAGAACGCCTCATCGAGTAATCTCCGACAATGACGGGATCAACTACCAATCGAGTGCTCAACACTGTCCAGCTATCAAGAGACTACAGCGAGAAACCGCCCGGCCTGAAATGGCGGAGCAACACCCTCTTCATCGTCTCGACAGTCGGCATAGGACTCTTCACCGACCTTTTCCTCTACGGCCTCGTCGTCCCCATCCTCCCCTTCATGCTACAAGACAGGGTCGGCGTGCCCGAAGATCGAATCCAAAGCAACGTCTCTGGTCTTTTGGCTGCATACGCCGCCGCTGCGGTGATCACGAGTCCTGTCGCTGGCATTCTCGCTGATAGGATTTCCACTCGCCAGGCGCCGTTCTTGGTTGGTTTGACGGCGTTGCTGATGGCTACGATCCTGCTTTTCGTCGGAACATCCCTGCCGGTTCTGGCTATCGCTCGGATCTTCCAGGGAATCAGTGGCGCTTTCGTTTGGACGATCGGTCTCGCTCTTTGCCTCGAGACTGTGGGTCCTGAGAATTTGGGCAAGACCATTGGCTCTGTGAGTATTTTTGAATCAACTCATCATCGTCTTTAATCTGTTCAGAGACTGACCACATCCAGATGTTCTCCTTCATCTCCGTCGGCACCCTCTGCGCGCCAGTAATTGGAGGCGTCCTCTACGAAAAGACCGGCTATGCTGGAGTATTCGGAATCGGCTTCGCCATCCTAGCCATCGACTTCATCATGCGAGCACTCGTGATCGAGAAAAAAGTCGCCAAACGCTACGAAGTGCAAAATCCAGACGCCGTGTCCGATCTCAACACCACGCCATCAGAGCAGCAAACCCATCTTCAAACCGACGAAGAAGAAAACCGACCCAACAACAACGACGAAACGCAGCCCCTCCTGCGCAACAAACCCCAACAAAAGGAAGACCTAACCCTCTACACCCTCTCCCCGCACCAACCGCAAATCTGCCACTCAATCCCCATCCTCCCCTGCCTCACCTCCCCACGCCTCCTCACCGCCCTCCTCGTAGCCTTCGTGCAAGCCTGCCTCCTCGGCAGCTTCGACGCCACGATCCCCACAATCGCCAGCAGCTACTACGGCTTCGACAGTCTCAAATCCGGCATCCTCTTCCTCCCGCTCGGAATAAGCGACTTCCTCCTCGGCCCCCTCTTCGGCTGGGCTGTCGACCGCTACGGCACCAAACCTGTCGCCGTGGGCGCCTACGCCTACCTCGTGCCCGTGCTCGCACTCCTGCGCCTCCCGCGCCCGGGCGGTCTGAGGCAGGTCATTCTGCACGGCGGCCTGCTGGCTCTCAGCGGCGCGGGTCTGGCGGGCATCGGTGCGCCGAGTATTGTCGAAGCGGGCGCCGTGGTGCAGAAGTACTATGAGGCGAATCCGGAGTTTTTCGGGGACAGTGGGCCTTATGCGCAGCTTTATGGGTTGAATAGCATGGTTTTCTCGGCGGGGCTGACGCTGGGTCCGGAGTTGGCGGGGGAGTTGAAGGAGGTGGTCGGGTATGGGAATATGAATGCCGTGCTGGCGGGGTTGTGTGCGGTTACGGCTGGGTTTTGTTTTGCGTTTGGGAACTGTGAAGTGTACATGTACATCGGCGGTTACGACTAGAAAGGATTGTTCGTGTTGAGGCGTAGGAAAGTTGCTGATAGACGTTTTATCGTTATTTCCATTTGCGCAGGAGCATTTGACAATCGTCATAGCTTTGTCTTCGATATGTATATCTTTCTCCTCCGTTTCTATCTAACCTGGGACTGTCCACTGGACGAAAACATCCAACGCCTGCTCTCGAGCTTATGAAATCTCTCCCTTCAATGACTGCCATAAACAAAAGTGACTCGATCGCACGAACATTTACGACAATCGCTCAGTCTCCATCTCCCTTGCTGTCTTCGCCGCCTCCGCCTCCTCCTCACCGACACTCTGCGGCTTCTTCCCAAGCTGATCCAACTCGGCCAACCTCCTTCTCGTCTCCTCCGCTCTCTTCTCGTCTTCCACCGCCTGCCTCGCCTCTCGTTCCTTCCTCTCCGCTTCCTCGACCTTCTCCCTCTCCAGCCTCTCCATCTCCTCCAACTCATCCTCGACTTCACCCTCATCCACCTCACCCGCATTACCCTCGTTGACAACCCTCCCGATCTCCTCCACATTCATCATCTCCTCCCTCAACCCCTCCATCACGTCCTGCACCTTCTCCACACCGCCCGTCTGCTTGTTGAGGCTGCGCAGCGTCTGCGACGAAGCCTCCATGACGCGCACCATCTCGACCTGATCGGCGGCCTGCTCGATTTTGGCGTAGACGTCTTCGAGCTGGGCGAGCGTGGCGGTGCGCTGCTGGAGTTTGGTTTCGACCAGCTTTTTCGAGCGGAGGGCGGATTTGGCGGATGTGAGATTCTTTTTCGCGACGGATTCTTTCGCTGTGCGCTCGAGGTCGGAGAGGCGGGTGATTAGTTGGTCGATTTGAGGCTCGATTGATGAAATGAGCGTGCGGATGGATGCGATGTTGGCGTCTTCTGGTGTGATTGGAGTGGGCTCTGGTTCGGATGGAGATTTAAATTTGATGGTGTGGGTTTGAGGTGAGAAGGAAATGGCGGATCGATCGCGCGAGAGGTGGGTGAGCAGCACTGTGAGGTCGTTGCTGCTGAATGCATCTTCGCCAATGCATGATGCGAAAGTCGAAGCGAAGAGCTCCTGTGAGAAGATTCGAGATGTGTTCGAGGTGGCCGTTCTTGAAGCTTCGTCCAAGACAGCCTTTGCTGCGGCCTTTAGAAATGGTCAGCTCTGCCAGTCGTTCATTGTAATGTCATTTTGCCTCACCTCCAAATTCGCTACAACGACAAAGCTCCCCGCAACGAGTTTATCGTCCTCCGACTCCCCACCCACGACGCCCAACTGCTTCAACCCCCAGCTCACCGCCTGCCAAGGAGTGGGCAACCAAGTCTTTGCGTAAATGCTCTTCTTCGCCGCCAAAAACTCGCTCAGCAAGACCAGCTCTTTCCTGTCCACGGCATCCTGTACCACAGTCCCGAGCGCCAATGGACGACCAAACTCTTGCGTCTGCAGACTCCTCGACAGCTCCTCGCCGGTCCGTAGCACAAATCGATCGTTCTGTGCGCCAGTCTGAGCCGGGACTACGCCCGCCTGGGCCGCGGCGGACAGAGCTCGCAGCCAAGCAGTCGCATTCGCCTGGTAGCCGTCGGGGTTGGTGTTGCGTTGAAATCGAAAGTCCGAGTAGAGGGAAGCTAGGCGGGTGCGACTGGAGGGTTGTTAGACGAGTGGAGGATGAGTAGGGACGTGGTGGGCTTCACCTACGGAACGCTTCCTCGTGGGTGCGGAGGAAGTCCAGAAGGTCGGACATGGTGTCTACATGTACATGTGTGTAGTATAGAGGTTGGAAGAGGAAGCGGGGTGGGAGAGGTGTTGTCGCTGGTGTTGGAAGAAACAGCGACTTTCGTCAAACGGACATGAGGTCATGCGAGAGCGGGAGGAAGAGCGGTAGGCGGCGCCAACAAGAGTACCGACCGTACCAATACCGGAGTAAGGTTAGTTAGGCACAGGCAGAGCAAGGGTACGGTAGGGGAGTTGATTCACAGGTTCGAACAGGGTCTGGCTCCCTCTGGCGGCTCTCTCTGCCTGTCTGCCTCTCTGCCGGTCTCTCACCACCAATTGGGCAGCCTTCACAGCTTCCGCCCCACTTGTCAAGCGTTGGCTCAGGTCCCGCCCAAAACATGCCAGTAGTACCGCACTCTCTCCCACTACAACTCACCCCGCCAATCTTCACATTGCTTGCCTTGCCTTGTCTCGATCCAAAAAAGAGTCCCACTACTACTGCATCGTGACCGGCCAGGTTTTCTGCTCGCGACATTATCTAAGCCATCCTCACTTTTGCTTGGCTCCATACCATTTCTCCATTGCACATCCTCAAAACACCTCCCGCAAACATGTCCAACGAGGCCGCAATTGTCGGTCAGGATGACCTGACGCCCGAGCAGACCGAGGGTTTCAAGGTCGGCGAGAAGAAGACCATTGCCGAATACCAGAACCTAGGTAAGTGACTGCACAGATGTATTTCGGTCTTCTGCACACATATCAAAACAGACATTGTTGTTGTTCATTCCCCTTGCCACATGGTTGCCACGCAAGCAGCCCAGAGCGAAAAGCAAAAAAGCGAGGATATGACCCATCACCCAAACAACCTTACCACCCCTCCCCAAGATAATCTCGCGACACATTCTCACCTACCCTTCTCCCCCTCACAGACCAGAACGACGAGTCCCTGCGCAAATGGAAAGAGTCCCTCGGCCTCGGCAGCGGCAACACCATCTCCGACCCCAACGATCCTCGCAAGGTGATCCTCCTCTCTCTCGGCCTGGAAGTCGAGGGCCGACCGGACATCATCATCGACCTGACGCAGGCCGGCGCCCTCGAGTCCCTCAACAAGAAGCCCTTCACCATCAAGGAGGGCGCCACGTTCCGCATGAAGGCCCGCTTCCGCGTCCAGCACGACATCCTCAGCGGCATGAAGTACGTGCAGGTCGTGTCGAGGATGGGCGTCAAGCAGAAGATGCAGGAGATGATTGTAAGTTTTGTACCGTCTTGTCAACTGGAATCATTTTCTCTGCTTTCCTACTGTATTTAATGAACATATTATTAACACCAACCTCCAGGGCTCCTACTCGCCCAACACGACCGACAAGCCCGAGTACGAGAAGAAATGTATGTTGCTGCTCCTTTGCTATGTTCCAATCCCCAGTCGCATATCACTATAAGAGCGCACAGAACTAATACTCTCACTCAATCTAGTCGAGCCCGAATCCGCCCCGACCGGCATGCTGGGCCGCGGGCACTACGAGGCCGTGTCCAAGTTCACCGACGACGACAACAACTCCTATCTGCAGTTCAAGTGGTCTTTCGACATCAAGAAGGACTGGTAGGGGAAGTTCTAGCATCAGCAGCAGCAGCAGCAGCAGCACTTATGGCATTCACGGCAATCATCAAATTCACAATTCCCCCAAAGCATCTGACGGGAGCATTCACTTTTAACGTCGAGGTATGACAAGAGAAAACAAGAGAGAAAAAGAAGCAAATCGCACTTTAAGGAGACCCTGAGATTCTTGTCCCTCCCATCCTGTTCTTGATTCGTGTCGGTCATTTTGTTCGTCGAGCGTTGCATGCGCGATCCCACGGGCTGGCCCGGGATAATTCGCGAGAGGCGAGGGGAGAAGTGCTAGTAGTAGTGATAGATTGATGAAGCCCAAATTTCAAAACAGAAAGCACCACGGGAGCGTCGAATCTCAACCCTCCAGACCGCAAATTTCTCCCTCTAGCAGCTGTCTTCAGAGAGATTATTGGGAGTTCCAAGAAGTAAAAGCCATAGTGGTCACGGCAGTGGTCCTTCTCGCAATTCATGAGGTCGTCATTTGAATGTGAAAGTTGATAATTGAAAGCAAAACATGACTTATGATTATCCATTCCCACCTTCATCATCATACGCTAGAACGCTAGACCAACATTTCTCCCTTCTTGAGGTGGAGGAGACAGCGTTGAAACCGACTTCTTCCCTTCCTTTCCTTCCTTCCTCCCTTCCTTTCTCTCCCCCTCAAGCTCCCCCAACAAAAGACAGGGTATCTCGACACAACTTTTTTCTCGACTCACTCACTCACTCCTCAATCTCCTGCCCCTTCCTATGCTTCAAGCCGTGAATATCACTGCGAAAACAAAGTCAGCAAATCAGCTCTTACCATCTCCTAAACACTTCCCCAAAACCACACAAGGCATGGTGAAAAGAAAAAAAAAAAAGAAAAGAAAAGAATCAAACATACTCAAACCTCCTAACCAACGTCCCCTCCCCACCCCTCTCCAAATCCACACTATACACCAAAAATCCCCCCTCGCTCGTCGCAATCATAACGCTCGGCGCCTGATTCCCCATCGCAACCACACTCTTGACGGGCAAACCGTTCGAACCGCGGGGGACGCGGACCCAGGCGAAGTCGCGCTGGGGTTCCCACATTTCGGTGACGGAGGAGGGCAGGTAGCCGGCCGCGCGGGAGACGAGGGTGGTGCTGACGTTTTGCGAGGTGCGGCGGACGAAGGACATGAGGTTCGGTTGGGCGCGTTTGGAGGTTGCTGGGTTCTCGGACGAGGTGTCGAGGTTGGCGGCGCTTTCGCTTTGGTCTTCGGATGTGGAGGGGGAGACGCTGCGGTCGCGGGGGAGGGGAGACGTTGTGGTGTTATAGGTGGGTGAGATGGGTGGGGAGGAGCCGTTGTTTCTGTTGTTATTTGGGTTGTGTTGGGGCGCGGAGAGTTTGAAGATGTGCACGGTCTCGGTGGCGGAGGAGACGCAGAGGAGGGTGGAGGCGGCGTTGAAGCTCATGCTGTAGATCCGAGCGGGCATGCTGCCGCGGCGGAACTGGAAGAGCTTCTTGCCGTCGGGTATTGAGAAGATGCGGATGACCGTGCCCTTTTCGGAGGACGTGGCCATCATGGTGCCGTCGTTGTTGATTGCTATGCAGGACACTGGCGTTTGGTGTGCTGGTATCACGGTGACTTCCTCCATCTTGTTCAAGTCGTACAGCAGTACGTCTCCGCTGATCGCCTCTTTAACGATCGACTTTGGTACGTGCGACGGTTGCGACTGGGGGTTGGGAGCCGTTTTCTGGTGATGAGGAAGGGCGAGGTAGTTGTTCTCGGAGTTTGGACTGATCGCACAGATACCGGCGGGGTTTATGGGCGTCAACTGTGAGTGAAGCATTTTCATGTTGCTGATATCGTATATGAAGACCGTCTCTTCTAGCGTCACGACCAAGCGCTTGCGGTTCATCTTGACAGCAACGACCATGCCGTGGAAGGTGAGTTCGCATATTGTCGAGTGTCTCTGTGGCTTGATGAGCACTCGTCCGTCTTGCCAGTGTACTTCCAGCTCTTCTTTCCCATACCTTGGTATTGACTATTCGGAGCAAACGGGGTGTGAGGATCAGAGCAACGAGCGAGGTGGAGAACAGCTGCTCGACTAATGATATGTCTTCCTCGTAGGTTTGATTTGAGAGCTCGAAAGGATCGGTGTTGTATATGCGCAGGCCACGCGTGGTAGCTGGGAAGGTTTGAATCAGTCAACAAAAACCATATCAGTATTCACATGTAGCGACAGCACGTACCGACGGCTAACAGGCTGTGATCCTGGTTAAAGGCGACATAGTTCAGGCCGGCCATGTCGACGCAAAGCAGCTGGCTTCAGTCACGTCGACCGGTGATTTGTGTTGGTGGAAGAGCAGAGGTGAAAATCATCACCCGAAGAATCTGCACGACACACCAGTACCTGCAATGCAAAAAGAATGGTTGGAGGTTGTCGTTGCTATTTGGGTATCCGAGCGCGGTAGCAGGGTGGTTGGCAGACAAGTCAGGCAGGCATTATTATGATGATGATGATCATCTCGCTCGGATGCGCCAAAGTAGCCCAGCCGAATCACACACCCCGCAAACTGCGGTCCGTCCCCTGCCAACTTTAAATTCCTTGATCGAATATCATCACATGTCAAGTCGTCGAGTCAGAAGAGTGAGGTCAAGAACCCTCGAGTTGAACCAACCTCACTGACGGCCACAGGGGTTATGGCTGACAATTTTGACATCGTCACACCTCGGCGGTCGAACCCTCGACGGTCAAAGCCGCCGAAGTTGGTCGACCCGGCCAAACAGAAGCGAGACGAATTTATCATGGACACCAACAACAGCTCGATCGTGTCGAAACGCTCGGTGGAAAAGATCTACTACGCCAACGAGCCGCAGTACTTCCAGCACTTCACCGGCAAGTTCAAGCGTCGTTCGCCTTTGATCAATAGAGGTTACTGGCTGCGAATGCGGGCAATTGAGCACACCGTGCAGAAATTCCTCGAAGAACCGAGTGGCAAGAAGAAGTTGGTTGTGAATTTGGGTTGTGGATAGTATGTAGGTTGACTGTTGAACGATTCGTCCTTACAATTGATGAGTTTGTGAGAGTGACATGGAATGCTAACTCGAACACAGCGATCCCTTACCCTGGCTCTTCCTAGGCAAAATTCCCGAAATCTGCAACGATGCCGTCTTCGTCGACGTCGACTACCCACAACTCATGCTCAAGAAGCAAACCATGATCGATCGCTCCGACGAGCTGAAAGCCGTCCTCCCCGGCCTCGAGAAGACCAACAACTCATCCGGAGTCCTCTGCCACAGCCCCCACTACGCCGCGATCGGATGCGACCTGCGCAATCTCGACTTCCTCAAATCTGTCCTCCAAGACCATCTCGACTCGGAAAACAGCTCTGTAGCCATCCTGTTCGTGGCCGAAGTCTCAACAGCCTACATGGACATCCCCGGCTCGCAGGCAGTCCTGGAATGGGCGGCGACCTACGACGACGCCCGCTTCTGTCTCCTGGAGCAACACCTCCCCGACGGACCGGACCATCCTTTCGCCCAAACCATGCTGAAGCATTTCCAAAAGCTACGCACTCCCCTGCACGCCATCGGGACAATCGATCAGATGAAAGACCGTTTCGCCAGCGCTGGCTGGCCGTCCGCCGGCCTCGACATTCGACCTCTGTGGGACCTCTGGTCCGATCCCAAGTTCTTGAGCGCCGAGCAACGACGTGCATTGGATAAAATCGAGCCCTTCGACGAGTGGGAGGAATTCGCTCTATTCGGCTCGCATTACTTCTTAATGAGAGCCACCAAGCCCGCCTCGACTGACCAGCCCGACAACCCCCCTAAAACCAGCAAACCAACTCAAGAACCCGAAAAGACACCCCTCGTAGCCACCCCCCTCCCCGGCCCCCACTCCCACCGCCGCTTCGCCGACCTCCTCCCGCCCCCCAACACCACCCAACCAACCACGCCCTACGCCTTCCCCAGCCTCGCGAAAATCCTCAACAACGCCACCACAACCCCCGAATCCATCGGCCTGCACGCCGGCCTCGGCGTGAAAGAGCGCGAAACCTCCACCGAAATCTACACCACCTCCCCCACCGCCTCCCCTCCCGGCAGAATCGCCAGCCCACCCCTCCCCACAGGCCTGATGTGCCACACCATCACGCCCCTCTCCTCACCTTCCGACTCCGACCAATCAACAAGCGACTGCCTCCTTATCGGCGGCCGGCGCTCCCCCTCCCAAGCCTCCTCCGAATGCTGGCTGCGCCACAACAACACATGGCAACCCGCCGCCACTCTGCCCGAAGGCCGCTACCGCCACAGCGCAGCCTACGTGTGCACCAGCTCAGGCCACTGGGGAGTCCTAGTGCACGGCGGCAAAACCAGCTCCGGAACCGTCCTCTCCTCCTCCCTCTTCTGGACGCGCGAGACGGGCCGCTGGCAAACCATCCCCTGCAGCAGCGGCGAGGCGACAAACCAGCCTCCGGCGCGCTTCGGCGCGAACTTGATCCTGAACGAGGGAGGGTGCAGCGGTTCCGTGCTTGGCGGTATAGGAGGTGACGGAACGATCGTGCGGGAAGAGTGGGCTTGGTTTCTTGATGAAAATCTGAGCATCGAGTGGAAGCGGTCAGAGTACCCCTGCGTGGAGCTCGAGGGGAACGAAATCCACCGTTTCGGAGCGCAGACGACGATGCTGGGCGGTGATTTGGCGATTGTGGGGGGTGTGATTGGGAAGGGGATGTTGGGGAGGGAGAATGAGGTTGTGGATTTGCTGAATGATGGGAGGAGGTATCCGATCGTTGGGGAGAGGCCGATGTTGGTCGGGCATAGTTTGCACGGCTCCTTGGTGCTGGGGGGTGGGGCGACGTGTTTTTCGTTTGGGACGTATTGGAGTTCTGCCTGTGAGTTACAGCTGGAGCAGGACGCGGAGACGACGACGACGAGGTGGCACCTCGCTGAGGACACCGGCGACGCGAGCGAAAGCGAAACCAACCATTCACCCTCGAAAAAAGGTCCCACGGAATGCAGCGTGCGTCGCGTCCTCCTAACTCCACAGGGGACTTTCGATAAAGTCCTCGCGAATTCCAAACCGCTCGTCCTCCTCGACCTAGACCTCGGGCCCTGCACGACGAAATGGACACCTGAATACCTGAAAGAAACGCTGGGCGCCTCGCGCAAAATCGTCGTCCACGCCTCTCCCTCCCCGAAAATGGACTTCCGTGCCAAAAACTTCACCTACGAAACCAAGTCCCTGGGAGACTTCCTCGACGCCATCGCCGCCGGCGGCACGCAATACCTGCGCTCGTTGTCGGCCGCGGAACCGAGCAAAGCGCCTGCGGACTTGAGTGCAGACTTCCCCGAAATCGCGCAAGACTTCTCCCTCCCGGCCGAGCTCGCTCAAGCAGCGGAGACCGCGCACAGCTCGCCGCTGCGCATCTCAGGCCCCGTCGCCATGTGGCTGCACTACGACGTGATGGGCAACGTGCTGTGCCAGGTGCGCGGACACAAGCGGCTGATCCTCTTCCCGCCGGGGGATGTGACGAAACTGGGCTTCGCACCTGGCGCGTCGTCGTCGTCTCTCGACGTTTTCACGGCGACGGTGCAGGATCACCCCGAACTCGCGGACTGCCACCCGTTCATTGCCAACTTGGGGCCTGGCGAGGTGCTGTACATCCCGCCCATGTGGGCGCACGCGGCGGTGCCGACGGAGGCGGAGCCGAGTGTTGCGGTGAATGTGTTTTTCCGCAACCTGGATTCTGGATACGCTGCGGGGAGGGATGTTTATGGGAATAGGGATCTGGCGGCGTATGAGAAGGGGAGGAAGGATGTTGGGATGATTGCACGCGCGTTCAAGAACGTGCCTGATGAGGTGAGGAGGTTCTACTTGGAGCGTTTGGGGGCTGAGTTGATGGAATTGGCGAGGGAAGGTGGGAGTGGTGAGGCGAGGTGAGGGAAGTTCCGGTGGTGTACTTACTGCTCTGTTTAGAGAGGACCTGATTTGTCAGGGGTTTGTTGGAGGAAGTATCACAAGAGACTGTATGCTTGGACAGAGGTCGAGATCTTCCAATATTAGCAGTTGACGGCGATATTCGATTGACTTACAAACGCTATGTTACTAGACCAACAATGTGACCTTCAATCATGGGATTTAGCTTGCAGGTGAAGTGTTGGCACGTTTTGTACCAGGTGCACTCACGATCGTAGGAATCGAGATGATAATAGGCGCGACCCTCGATAGGCGTGCTAACCAAGACGAAGCACAAGCGAAGATGCTTTGGCGCCAACGCAACGCTAATGAGAGATCGTCGGTGGCTCAGCGAACAGATTCCGGAGGTAACAAAAACGATCAGCAATTCCAGTGGTGCAAACGGGCTTGGATTTCACATCATGTCAAAGTGAAACGGAAGTGCAATCCCTGGGTCCTTTGGAAACGCTTTCGAAGAGCTTCCCCTGCAAGTGCTGACCATGCAAAGACGCGGCGAATGCGGCTCGGTACTTTCTGGCATGTAAGCTGGCTCTGGGAGTATCGTTGTACCCGTGAAGCGCTCGTGCTCATCAATTGAGGCTCTGCGAAGAGCTACTTAGCGTGCGGAGACCCCAGGAAAAGCGTTGAGGGAGAATGCTCGCGGCTAGTGTCCGTCTGCTGGCCGAGGGAGGCGAGGGTAAGATTTCTTGGATACAGCGGCACACATGTCATGGCGCGTTAGTTCTGCATTCATCCTCACACCATCTCTGACTGCCTTCCAACAAGCAAGTTGGGAGCACAAGAAGGATGGTAGGGGGGCCTTCCTTGAGACAGGCAACGTCTGAGAAGTGCGATCGGTGATGTATGTAGCTGGTGTAGGTAGTCAGATAATTTAGCGTCGATGAATTTTGGTGGGCTCCTAGTAGCTAGCTCGTGGGAATCCTGGGGGAGGGGCAGCTTGCTGCAGCTTTGGGGGCAGAGGCCGCGGATCTCTGCTCGGTTGAAGAACATCGTCGATACCGTTGCTGAGGCGTTTGCAGGAGATATGTAGGCGTGAACCGCGTCTCTGGGTCGTTTGACGGAGGCCGCCGTAGGAGATGGCAAGAAAGCGAGGGTTCTATGCGGATGAGTTGCCTTCTTCCAGGGCGGAAGCTGGCGCGACCAAACGCCATGGTGGTACCTTCTTCCTTGGATAGGCCAGATCCGTCGGTGCTTTTCGGATGCTCGACCCGAGCCAAACTCAATGCGACAGGGTGCATGTCGCGTGTGCGACGGGCAGAGAAGTGCGGCGGCGGCGGCGGCGGCTCAAGAAGACAGATGCATGCATGGGAGAGGTGCTGTGTCAGGCGGAGGGGCGTCTTCTAGAACGCAGCAGGGTGCAGAGAGAGAGAGGAGCGTTACTGTGTGGTAGATACTAATGGTGTAGATGGGATGGATTAATGCAGTGCCGTTATTAAATAGCCGTTAACTAGCAGGCGTAAATCGGGTGATGGAGTTTAAGAGGGAGAGGAAAGATACCTAGTGGGCGTGGGTGAGTGGGTTGCAGGGAGCGGGCTGGATCAGAGCAGTGATCAGTGGGAGGCTGACGAACCAGCGGGCAGGTCTCGCACGCTATCAGAGGCATTGCGGGGAGATCCAAGGCGCATCCAGCCAGAGTCGAGGGCAGAGTCAAGCCATGCATGCACCCACGCATCCACACATGCAGGCAGAGCATGCAAGCCATGGGTCTGGCGACGGGGAGGGTAAAAAAGTACTGGGTAGTGTTGGCGCTTGTCTTCCCGTGTCAATAATCCCCCATCCATCCATCATCGTCGTTCCTAAGGCGCGCCGTTTCTGCCTTTCTCTATCTCTACCACCCTCTGCCTTTAGTCACCTCCGGCCTTCTTCATACCTACACTTGCTTACACAATTGCCTTCTCCTCTGTATTATACCCACCAGACACCAGTTTGATTAAACAGTCGTCACATCACATTGTCTTTGTGCTGTGTTTGACCCAACGTCCACTGCGTCTCGCCTGCCCGCCAGCACTGCCGCCGCGTCATGTAAACAGGCGCATTCCACACTGGTATCAGCTGCTGCACGCCATTCTCAATCCGCCAACTTCACCTCGGCCTTATTATTACTGATAACGAGCTCACTATCCTCACACGACCTCGTTGCCTTCTTTCTTCTCCGTCACTCACAATAACAACCCAGCACGCGACCAATTGATCCGTCGACAATCGTCTCGTTGCTCCGCTCCCAACCCTCACCACGCATGTGATGGCCACCATACTCGCTCGCCCAGCTCCGCTGCCCGGCCGCAGCACTCCCCCTCCAGGCCATCTAAGCATCAACACCTCCCAACGAGGCACGCCTACCGCCGTACCCAACAAACACATTCCCCACTGCTCGCCGGGTCCCCGACCCTCGCCGCGCCAACTCGACACCCCACCAGCATCTCCCCCCACCTCCACCCAGCTGCTCGAAACAACATCACTCCTCCATCCTCCCACATCATTTCCAAAACACAGCAATGACCCACCACTATACAACATATCTGCTGCTCTCCTAGCTCAGGCGCTTGACCACCTCGCCACCCAGCCGCTCCCCTCCACCAAGCAAGTCTTCCCGTGGCTACACGGCTTACACGCCGATAATCAGCTGCAACTTGCCTTCTTCACTGCCCGCAAGAAAGGTCTACGCCGCACACCAAAATGCATCCGTGGCATCACTGTCGTCAAGGCCGGAGGAGACTTGTCCCACAGCAAGCTAAAGGGCGCTGTTGCTCCGGATGAGATCTTGAAGTGTTACTCTGGGGACGAGGATACTGGAGACTTTTTAGACATTGATCCCAGGGAAGGCTTCAGCGTGAGGAACTTTCAAATCCAGGCCTGTAAGATGGCAACTGTCAGTGATATTGTGGTTTACGGCGATAACAACACGCCGAGAGCCGAAGTTGAGGATCTGGCGAAGAGAATCTCGAGAGCGCAGGCGCTCTGGCAGAGAAAGGTCGAAGGCGTACCGCAGCAAGGAGAGAGGTCCTTCAACACGTTTGTTGTTTCGGGTAAGTGGCGAACCTCACAAGGTATTATCTTTTGATGTCTAACCATTTCCAGACTCTTACACCAACATCGAGTGTGACCACCCCGAAATCATTTCCATCGACTCGGAGGGTTGCATGACGAGAAAGGTCATGGATTTCTTTCACTGGGAACGCATGGAGATGTGTTCCATGACCAGACCTTCCCAAATTTCCCACAACGTATGGATGGGACCCACGCCAGACCCTGGTTTGCAAGCATTTGCGGATTATCGTGATCAAAACGAACCCGAATTCGATATTATGATCGAGGCGAGCGATCTCGCGCAGATCCCCGACGCAAAGGCGTTCAAACTTCTTGATGATCTTCTAGACGGGAAGATCCAATCTGAACTAACAGACCTGGCTATTCCACAGCTGGAGTTCCCGGGATCGGGCGCCATCATGCCACCCACATGGTCGCACGCAGAGGTCGACGGTCTCGTCGATGTGTGCGCATGGATGCATCGCCAAGCGCACACCAAAGTCGACGACAAAGCTCGAAGGGACAGCAAGCTTTCCCTGGGTGTGGACTTTGACGAAGACGGTGATAGCATCATGCGCACCGGCAACACTGACGGAAGGAAAATCCTCATCCACTGCACGGATGGCTACACCGAATCGTCGCTTCTGGCGCTGGCGTACTACATGTACGCGGAGTGCGTCCCTGTGCATGATGCGTGGCTCCAGTTGCACAAAGAGAAGAAGCGAAATTTCTTCGCGTACGGTTCGGATGTTGCTTTGCTGCGAGCGATTCAGCCTAGACTGCTGCAATCTTCACCAAAGCACAACGGAGACATCCAATCGCTCTGTCCACCTGCGCCGAAGTGGTTGGACAAGATGGACGGTAGTCTTCCAAGCCGTATCTTGCCGTACATGTACCTGGGCAATCTAGGCCACGCGGACAACCCAGAGCTCCTCCAAGAGCTCGGCATTGGCCAGGTACTCAGCGTAGGCGAGCCCGTGACTTGGGAGAAAGAGTTCTTGGAACAATGGCCGAGAGAGAATCTTCTCTACGTCGACAAGGTCCAAGACAACGGCGTCGACCCGCTGACGGAGGAATTCGGTCGGTGCCTGGAATTCATTGGTAAGCATTTCCAATTCCCGCCGGATTTCATGAACATACCGCTAACCTTGGCCTTCTTTCATAGAACGCGGCCGCCGCAACGGCACCGCCACCCTCGTCCACTGCCGCGTGGGCGTCTCCCGCTCCGCAACCATCTGCATCGCCGAAGTCATGAACGAGCTCGGCCTCTCCCTCCCGCGCGCCTACTGCTTCGTGCGCGCCCGCAGGCTGAACGTCATCATCCAGCCGCATCTTCGCTTCTCGTAAGTTCGAGACTTCTCTCATCAAGTCAACAGTACTGACACCGCTCTTCCGTCTCGCAGCTACGAGCTCCTGAAATGGGAAGAATTCCAATGTCAGCGCCGCGGCCGGCCGCTGCGCCGCGAGATGGAGTGGGCGACGATCGCGCGCGAAATCGCCGCCATGAACAAGCCTTACTCCAGGCAGAGCTGAGCGCTGCTGCTGCTGCTTTTTTGTACGACTGAGTTTCTGGAAAGACACGACCGCACTGTTGATGTGAGATGATTTATACGAAGTTTCACGGGAATCCCTGGGAGTTTGTTCGCTTTTTTATCGCCATTCTTGTCGCGATTGTATGTCCCTCCGAGGCTCTCTTCTTGCTTCTGAAAAGAGAAGAGACGAGAATGGCTTTCTTCGGTTCTCTTCTTTCTTTTTCCTGCCTCTGGCTCTTGTTGCAGCCCCTTTACGAATTCTGACGACGGTTCTGAGGGCGTTCTGCGTTGCTTTGCTTTGCTTGGTTTTGATGTGCGATGTTTGACTGGGCTTTGTGCGAGGTTCTGCGCTCTTCTGGTGAGTGGATGCTTGCTTTACTTTTACTTTTATATTAAAATGGACTCTTTCCTCTTTTTTCTTCACTCGCCGACTGCTTTTCCAGAATACTGACCGTTTTTGCCGTTTGAATTCGTGTTGTTAGGGGACTTTGAATAAGAAAGTCCCATGTGATCTGTGTGACATTTCTGTGCCCTCTCGAAAGGCAACAATGCCTGCCTCATCGTTCCTTACCTGATAGAAAACCCATGAAGTGATGTGTCTAGCCAGACGAGCCAAAGAAACAGGTACTTGCCACACATGGCCCACCGCATAGAATTTCCTTTTCCGATGCCTCGGTGGTGGTTTTTGGGTTATCTTATCGGAACGAAAGAAGCGGGATTGTGGAGTGTAGGGAGGGGTCCAGATTGTGTAATGGCAACAAGGCGAGCGAGATATGTCATAGCGAGAGCGGCGTTCTTCAGAGAGACGAAGGGAATTGTTACTAAATTCAAACGCCGATACGCTGTGCCATTCTGTTCTATCGTATCTCTAACTGTTCTCTCTCATACAGCTTTCGTTTTTCTCCCTCTCTTTCGCATCGCTCTCTCCCACCCCATTTCTCTACCCCTCCCACGAAACCCCTCCATCGAACCAAATCTCAAAACCAAAAAACCAAACACAATGCCACCCCTCCGCATCGCCGTGCTGGAATGCGACACGCCCATCGGCAACACGAAAGCGAAATACGGCGGATACGGCAACCTGTTCAAAGAGCTGCTGCAGAATGGCGTGCGGGAAGTGCGCGAGAAAGACAGCGTGCAAGTCCCCGAGTTGGACGTGCGCAAGTACGATGTGGTGAATGATGAGATCTACCCGGATATTGAGGGGGTTGATGCTGTTTTGCTTAGTGGGAGTCGTGAGTTTGCCCTTGCGTTACATTGCTTGCGGTGGATTGGGGAGATAATGCATAAGGGAGGGACGTTTTGGGGCTGATCTTGAATCAAACACAGGCCACAACTCCTTCGACGACGAGCCCTGGATTCTCAAACTCGTCGAGTTCACGCGGAAAGTTCTACAGCAGGACAGGGTGAGGTTGATCGGCGTTTGCTTCGGACATCAGATCATCGGGCGCGCGCTGGATCAGAAAGTCGGACGCAGCGATCGAGGGTGGGAAGTCAGCGTGACGCCTATGCAGTTGACGGAGAAGGGGAGGGAGTTGTTTGGTGTACAGGAAGTGGTGAGTATCCGCTCTTTATCAACATGACTAAGGTATGAGCAGGAAGGGATTGCTGACTTGGCCCGATTTCCTTTCGAAGGCTATCCACCAAATGCACCGCGACATCGTCTTTACCTACCCGCCTTCCGTGGAACAACTGGGCCACTCGCCGCGCTGCGATGTGCAGGGCATGTATGAGAAGAAGCGTCTTATCACCGTGCAAGGGCATCCGGAGTTCAATGGGGATATTGTGTCCGAGTTGCTCGATTCGAGGCATGAGAAGGGAATTTTCGACGATGCGACGTATAAGGACGGCATGGAGAGGGTGAGGAAGCATCATGATGGCGTGGCGGTTGCGGCTGCTTTTATTAGGTTTTTGTTGGAGGAGTGATTGCATTGGCATAGTGGGCAATTTTGAGGTATAAATGATATAGACACTTTATTCGTTCGAAGACGTTTAGACGAGTGCCCATTTGGACTTTCACCAGGTGGACGAGTTGTCAAGTCAAGCAAAGGCTAAGATTTGCTGCTCTGAATGTCGGTTTTGCAGGAGGATATTCATGCAATATTACTTTTTACGAAACTATAATGCAGTGTCAGAGTGAGACGGCGTGTTCGAGAAGTAGTGTACTAATACCGAGACCTCGAGACCAATTACAGACTTTGATAGACATCTGCGGCTGGGGGGAGGCGAGCGAGATCACCGTTGAGCTTGCGTGGCGTCGACGGCTTGTTGTCAGGAACCCTGGCTCTCTCGCCTGTGGTAACCTTGCGCTTTTTGCTTGTCCCTCCAACTCTCACGCCTCTCCCTCTCCATGTCCTGTCCGCCCATGCATTAGAGCGCGCCATACCACGATGCGCCTCTCGCTACACCATCGAAACCCACAATTCGCCTAAGAAGGACCCTCCCCAATCGCCCGCAATGGGTAAGCACAGCTACGGCGTGATCCTCGACGCTGGATCGTCTGGCACTCGCGTCTACGTCTACAACTGGAAGAACGCCGCCAGCGCGCGCGCCTCGGCCTCGTCGCAAGAACTCGATCGTCTACCCAAAATCAAGACCGACAAGAAATGGCGCAAGAAAGTCCACCCCGGCGTGTCCACTTTCGGCGAGAGGCCAGAGGACATCGGACCGGAGCATTTGGCGCCCTTGGTTGAGTTTGCCCTGGGTATCGTGCCTGCGGATGAAGTGGAGAATACGCCCATCTTCCTCCTAGCCACGGCCGGCATGCGCCTTTTGCCTGAGCATCAGAGGGTGCAGGTTT
>MSJI02000600.1:0-71470 GCA_001931905.2 Cladosporium sp. IMV 00045 | reverse complement strand
TCAAACAAGGAGTTCAAGTTTTGCATGGGTCACGGCCTATTACACAGTTTTGGAGCTACACCATTCTATCATCCAACGTCCGACAGGCTGGGACTGGGACAGGCGAGAGTCGCGAAAAATGGGGCATGATAGCAAGGCGTTAGGGGTTTTTTTTCCCCCTTCTTGAAACTTTCGATTCCTTACTTTATTTTATTATTAGAATTACTCTTTGAAGATGAGACAGCTTCGATGAAAGAGAAGTCGATTTTACGTTGTGGTTTTTGGTACCTTTTGTCTCGTTTGAGTGAGAGTGAAGTGTGATACGATTTTTCTTTCGCCCTTATCATATAAGGTACGATATCCTTGTTAATACTGAACTTATTCATATTGGCTTCGTTTTGTCGTTCCAAATTTCCAATTGCTCTTTCCACTTGCCTACTTAGTACCTAAATGTGTCTAGAATGGGTTCGAAAACGAACGGAAACGGAGATGGGAGGCGAAACGTAAGGCATGTCATTCATGCTGCTGTAAGTGAGACGGCGAGGAACGGCTGCAGTACAGTACATATGCCTGCTGCCTGCTTGTCTGTTCGGAACTTCTTATCGACGGCGGCGACAGCTTTCGGGTGTGGCTGGCAAGCTGGGCGGTTTTGGGGTTAATGAGCACGTGAGTATGAGACATGCGTTCACGCATCTGCATCTGCATCTGCGTTTGCGTTTGCAAGGGTTCACAAGACGAGCGTGTACGTGTACATACTAGGTAGACATAGACGCGTGCAGATGGGCATTTAACCGCCCACGTCCGTCTTCCCGCTCGCTTACATATTTTAAGGTGACCAGGAGGCAAGACAAATCACACCCAGCAGCGCCGCAAAGAAACCCAGACCAGTGGCAGAGCCTCGGAGAAGCCAGAGGTATACATGTCAACACATCAAATCAAAAACGTTCACGCATAATACCTACCTGAAGTACCTATAGTGCTGACCCTCGTGCCTGAAGCCCGCGCGCCCGAACAGCCACCTACGCCCTTCTTCCATCATGCATGCATGCAGCCTTGCTGGTTCCGGGCGATTGGGCCACGGCGCAGCATGGGGGGGAGAGGAAGAACAGAGGAAGTATGGCAAGAGAGGTGTGCTGGTCTGAGGTGTGATTTGGTTGTTTTGCCATGCCCAAGCTGCTGCTGCCAGCGCGTGGGTTCGGCAGATTTTGGTGACAGGCTTGTTCGCGGGTAGTTGCTGGCTTGGGAGCTGGGCTTGTGGCGTTGGGGGGAGAGAGGCGGTTGAGTCTCACTCGCTTTTTGCTCACTTGCTCACTTGCTGGATGGGGATGGTTTTGGGTGGAGAGGGATGGGTGATGGGAGTGGAGGGCAGATTGAGGAGGAGAGAAAGTGGAGAGGTAAGGTGGAGATGGATGGGGGATTGGGGGATGGTGTTGCCTTGTTGGGAGAGAGGGAGACGATGGGCATGTGAAAGTAGAGAAAGTGGTAGGTACTTTGCGGGAGATGCAAGGTTAAGGTAGGTATGAATAAACACAGACAGGCTGTGGTGGGATAATTGTGCCGTGGATTGCTGTTTTGATCTGAGTATGCACAGGAAGATAAGATTGTGATTGGCCATTTTATGAATGATTTGAAATGAATAATTATTGTTACCGGGATATTCTTTGTTTTTGTGATAATGCTGGCAAGGCAGGGCGAATTGGGTTTCATCAGTCTCGCTTCGCTTCTGACGTAGACGTACCTGCTTGCGGGTGAGAAGCCAGGAAGAGCCAAAGCCTGGAATCCCGTCAGAAGGAGAGAGAGACAGGGCGATCGAGCGACATCACCGAGCCACACTTTGCTGCTCTCACTGCTAGTCTACTACTGCTACCTTACCGACCGTGTCGCACTCGCGCCAAACAACAACATCATCCAACATCGAGCAATAACCACAATACTTCCCACACAGCACACCCTTACCAATTCAACATCAACACCCCCGTCGCCCATCTCACCGCCACACCTCTTATTCACCCATCATTCGCCCGGACAGCCCTATCACCACCCTGCCCTGGGCATTGCACCGCTCCGCGCCCCGACAACCCCGACAACCCCGACAACCGCCATCGCCAACGCCAACTTGAGACCATGCCTGCTCAGATGAGCGGATAGACCCGCGGGCATATGCCACTGCTACCGCACCACTGTCTTCATGACGACAGCCACAGTCACCGCTCTCGTCCATCACCGCTCCAATTGCTAGCGGAGACGGTGCCAGACCACCACCGCGACATTCCACTACATACCACATCCTCCCATATACCACTACTCCTCCTCCGATCATGAGCGGGCACCCAGACCGGCCGGATGCTCCTCCGGCGCCCACTCCGTCCAATTTGGGTCCAGAGTCCTCTTCGGCTTCTTCGACTGCCACAGTCCAGCGCAGAAGTCCTAGCGCTACTCGTCAAAACAACACCACATCCACCTCCTCCTCAACAGCAAACACACCACAGCTGCGGAAACAGAGTTCCGCTTCCCTGCTGCCTAATTCTTCCTCGCCATCCTATACCGCCAGTCCCAAGTCTTCACGAAACACATCGCCCACACGCAGGGATAGTCGACCAGGCCCGCTGGCTGGTCAATCCTTCTCCACACAGCCCTCCGCCGCTGCCATCCAACGAGCCTTGTCCGCGAGCAGTGTCCCACAACTCTCCGCTGGAGGTGCGGTCACAGATGCCGTCTCAAAACTGCCTTCACGCAGTGCTGCGCCTAAGAGCGCAGGGCCTGCCTCTGGAGACACCACACCCCAATGGCCAGTCTCACCTCGATTGAAGAGTCCACCGCCTTCTTCGCGATCTTCTTCCAGGCAACAACCGGGGTTTGCTTCAATAGCTGGGAAGAAAGCAGAAGAAACCGGTTCAAATAACACAACTGCACCGACGCCGCCGCCATCTGCGCCTCCTAGTATCAGCGTACAATCGGCGACGCCCACGAGCAGTGTAAATCTCCCGGCCTCGACAACTTCGAAACAGAATGGCCAAGAGTCGGCCAAGTCAGATCAGCAGTCTTCGTCATCGTCATTACAAGCGTCGACGAAGATGCCGTCGCGAGGTCCTAGTGGGAAGTCGATGCTGGAGACTGTACAGGAAAATAGTGCGGATACCACAGCGGAACCAAGTCCTGCTGCTATCCAGGCTGCGACCGATTTGAAGCCGACGTCTCGGGTGACAGAAGACGAGAGCACGACATCAAAGAAAGATAGCGATGACTCTGAGAAGCCCAAGAAGACTCTGGAGAGTGAAGGCGAAGGTGGTGGGAACACGAGTGAGGGAACGAGAAGCCCAAGGGCCTCTGTTTCACAACCATCTACATCCCAGCAAAAATCGAAAATCGCACCATCAAAGAACAGTTTCCCGGCTTTGACAACAACCAAATCACGACAACCAGAAGGAACGCGAAACATGACCGTGGAGACCGAAACTGTACAATCAATCCCGCAATCATCACTCAACGCAGGCGACCGATCGAGTGGTGGACGAGGCGAAAACAGCGGGAGTGTACGACTAAAACCAAGCAACGAAACCATCCGACCGAAGAAGGAGCGCAAGAAACCTGCGGCAAAGGCCAGGAGTATCAATCAGGGCACCGGTACGTTGCGTTCTCCTTTGCTGCTTCAGCGTGGTTCTATTGATGACCTACACGGTGCGACCTGTGTTTCCTCCACGGCATCCATGTCTGAAGACGACGGCACCGGCTCGTCCGGGCCTCGTCAACAGCATCGGCAGCCACGCAATCTGTCCCATCATTTTCGTAATGCTCTTACTTCGACGTTTTCCAAAAAGCCTTCCTTGTACTTTGGTGGCAATAGCAAAACAGCGTCTAACCGCAATACTTCTCAAGCTTCCTCCAAGGCGGACATTTTCGAGGCCAGGGTGGCAAACGCTGTCGAAGACGCGAACTCGTCCGACTCGGACGAGACCTTCGTTTATGAGTCGAACCCGCCCGAGCAGCAACGCCGCCCTACGAGACACCACTCGCGCACGCCTAGTGTTACTTCGTCACATTCGATCGCCGAAAGCCGAGCTGGAATCCGCAATTACAACGACGCTATGGAAGAGAGAAGAGTGAATGGCAAACGCAGTATGAAGTTCTCGAATAACCCGTTTAGCGATATGGAGGCCCAAAATGAGCGACAAGACGGCACTGTACGATCACACCAACCCCGGCATTATGGACGCTGGGGCAGAGGAGGTAGTCATGCGTCAATGTTCGATCAGGACTCGCCGTTCACGCAGGCTTCGAAGTTGAGGAACAGCGCCACAAATCTACGGCACTCTCGACCAAACTCCCCAAGAAGTCCGCAGAGTGTGCAGCACAACCGCGCTTCCGGGCCGGCTTTATTTGGTGGTAGGAAGATGGATTCGACATCGTTCGACTTCGACGGCGAGGGCGCGGACGATGAGAGAACGCCTCTAATGGGAAGCGTGCGCACACCCAGGAGTAGCCGACATGGCCAGCCACGCATTCATGGTAGTGGCGCCAACTCCATCGATGAGTACTATTCTGTCCGACGGCATTCCCGCTGCGGCCGAGTCGGAGGCTGCATGCTTGGTTTGGCCGTCTTCCTCACCGTCGTCATTAGCGCGGTGGCGTTCTTGGTCATGAGCAACAGACCAATGTACGACGTGCAGATCGAGAAGATCCAGAACGTCCTGGCTAGCGAGCAGGAAATCATGCTCGACCTGCTCGTCGGCGCCGTCAACCCGAACGCCTTGGGAATTACAGTGACAGACATGGACGTTAACATCTTCGCCAAAAGCAAGCACGTCGGCAGCAGCGGCGACTTTTCCAAGAAGCAACAGCAACACCACCTCACCACCAGCGCCTCCGAACCCACCTCCCGTCGCAACCGCATCCAATCCGCCTCCTCCCAGGCGCAACCCTGGGACTGGCACCCCTGGCACCCCTCCACGCCCGGCCACGACCACGGCACCGACCCAGACGACAGCCTGGAAGGCGACGCGCAAACCATGCTCCTAGGCCGAATCTTCCACTTCGACCAATCCCTCACTTTCGAAGGCAGCCCCATCAAACGCCACCCGCACTTCTCCGTCGGCGAGCTCCGCCTCGCCCACCCAGGCAACAAAACCGAATCCGGCGGCTCGCAGCGCTGGGAGGAAGTTCTCAAACACCCTTTCGAACTCATCATTCGCGGCGTGCTGAGATACCAGCTGCCGATTTCTAGTAGAGTGCTCAGCGCTGCTGTGGGCGCGGGCGTGCTGGTCCATCCGGAAGAAGGGGTCGATGACGAGGGCAATATGAGGGTGGAAATCCCGGATCACAGCGAGCGGTGGGAGTGGGTCGATTGGGACGATTTACCCCCTGGGGCCGGGCCGGGTGGGGAGAGGGGGAGGGTTGTTGAGGTGGAGAAAGTGGAGTGATGATGATGGCTTTTTAGACGAATGGAAGACTTGTGTATCACTTTTGGGGGTTCTTATTCATTGGAACGACAGGGACGATGGTTTAGAAGGGGGGTTTTTTTTCCCCATGATTTCTGTCTTGGGTTTTCTCACGAGAAAGGCCCTTGATCCTTGCGAATTCCTAGCACTGAGCACCCATCCAGCGAGCAGCGGGGAGCAGGCAAGCAAGCACCGAATTGTCTTATTACTCCGATTTCAGCTATTTTATGCCTTTTTGTTTTCTTTCTGTGTCTTGTTCGGCTATCCAGGGGTCGATGAGAAGATTTCGATACTCGAGGGAGAGGGAGAAGAATACACGGTTTTGGGCGATGCGATGTACTAATTACCTCACGTTTGTTGTTAATGGGTTGCTTCCCTCTAGCGATGATAAGATGGCTGGGACACCGGGCGGGTTGGGTACGAGATGTTCGTAGAAGAAGCAGATTTGAGAGCGGTCGTTGTGTTCTATTAGCTAATCAAGAACGATCGATGCGGTGATGCCTTTTTGCCCAATTCTTTCCTCTTTTCTTCTTACTACTACACAATAAGGCACCTACTCTCCAGGGCAGTTTCGAGACAACCTTCAGGCGCAACGCCTGGCTCTCGTACCCGCGACGCACACTTACATGTAGTTCTATCCTGTAGTATGCTAATCGCCAACTATGTATTACAAAGCCGCCGGCGAAAAGCATAGACGAGACAGAATCATAATTACCACCCTAGGATTAACATCTAACACCAAGCTACACGTTATATTTCATCCACGAATGAGAACAATTCCCATCACAGAACAAAATCCTCGAATCATACCGTAACCCTAAAAAGCCTCGAAGCCTGGCATGCCGACCATCCGCCTTGAGCGACGATCCTGCCACTCATCCCATGAAATCGCTGTGTCGGTAAAGCATTCTAGCGGAGGAATGCCGCTGCAAACAAGATCCCTTTCCCCAGCCTCGTCTGCGTCCACCACCCCAAGATCATTTCTCCGCCATCGGTCCTGGGGTGTTAGTTCCCACATTTCCTCGCCTGCTTCTGCACCGAGACTGGTCGGATTTTCTCACACGCCCTACGCTATGCGTAGCAAGAAGGCGTCGCGGTCGTCGTCGAGATAAGTAAATTGCTGATGTCTTTCCTCTTCGAGATTTCTCTTACAGAACTTTACACTTACCTCTTTGGACTGCCCCGGCTTGATGATTAATTCGTCGAGGGGTTTGATCTGTCGGTCAGTCATATACTCGGGCTAGCTTATGGACTGGATTGGACTGCATGTTCGCTTAAGAGAGACCTCGCTCGGCCTTTGAATATCTACCTAGTGAATGCTTGACTGGACGCTTGGTTTATTGTTTTGTTTCTCCGTTCTATAAGTGTTACTTTCATCTCCGTTGCTTTTTTCTTGTCTTCCTGTATTTTCAATTCACGGATGGCGCTGCACATACTCGGAAACTAAGATGTCTTCCTCTCGCGTGGAAAATCCCCATGACTACAACGAGAAGTCCGAACCGAAACGCACACCCTCAGCAGAAGACCCAGAAAGCCTAGCAGCATGGCCAATCCCAGACGACGACGAGCTCGAACGAGCAGCCTCACGACACGGCCGAGCTGAAGGAATCGACACAAACGCTACCGCGCAGCAAGAACCCAAACAACCACGCTCCCACTCCCTCTCGCGCACCCTCTCCCGCCGCTCCGCCACGCCCTCCTCAAGATGGGACCCGGGCCCACCGCCCGACGGCGGCCTTCAAGCCTGGACGCAAGCAGCCATGGCGCACCTCACCATCTTCAGCACCTGGGGCTGGATCACGAGCTACGGCGTCTTCCAGGAACACTACCGCACCTCCCTCAACCTCACGCCCTCGACCATCTCCTGGATCGGCAGCGTGCAAATCTTCCTCCTCTTCTTCCTGGGCACTTTCAGCGGCCGCGCGCTCGACGCCGGCCTCTTCCGCCCCGTCTACATCACCGGCTCGGCCCTGCAGCTCCTCGGCGTCTTCAGCATGTCCGCTTCCACCAACTTCTGGCAGATCTTCCTGTCCCAAGGCCTCTGCCTCGGCGTCGCCAACGGCCTGCACTTCTGCCCCGCCATGAGCCTCGTGAGCACGTACTTCGTGCGCAAGCGCGCCCTCGTCGTGGGTGTGGCCGCCATGGGCTCCTGCACCGGCGGCGTCGTTTTCCCCATCATCATCCAGCAACTGCTACCGCGCATCGGCTTCCCCTGGACCATCCGCGTGTGCGGTTTCATAATGCTGCTGACGAACATTCTCACAATCTCCCTCTACCGCACGCGCCTGCCGCCGCGCAAAAGCGGCCCGCTTGTCGAATGGTCGTCTTTCAAGGAAGCGCCGTTCATGCTCTACTGCACGGCGCAATTCTTCAATTTCTGGGGCCTGTACTTCGCGTTCTTCTACGTGGGCAGTTTCGGGCGCGAGATCATCGGAATGGACTACGCGGATTCCATCAACCTACTTCTCACAATGGTAGCGGTCGGTTTCATCTGGCGCGTGCTGCCGAACTATTTCGCCGACAAGCTGGGCTCGATTAACGTTTTGCTGCCGTTTACGTTGCTGGCGGGGACGATGCTGTACGCTTGGACGGGCGTGCATTCGAGGCCGACGTTGTTTGTTTTCGCGGCGATTTATGGCTCCGGCTCGGCGGGCATGCAGTCCCTGTTTCCCGCGGGTTTGAGCAGTCTCACGGAGGATCTGAAGAAGGCGGGGGTGAGGATGGGGATGGGGTTTACGCTTGTCAGCTTTGCTTGCTTGACGGGGCCGCCTTTGGTGAGTTGTTTTGTGGTTGTGCTCGTGGCACGAGGGATGTCTTGGAGTTCTTGAGGGTTACTGACTATGTTTGATCAATCTAGGCCGGAGCCTTGATTCAACGAGGGAATGGAAGCTATCTCTACGCGCAGATGTAAGTGTTTCCCTACTTCGTCGAACCGGGCCAGCACAAGACTAACAATAGTGATTCCGCAGCTGGGGAGGATGTTGTTTCTTTCTGGGCTCGGCTCTGCTTCTGGCAGCGCGGACAGCTAAGGTCGGATGGCATTTGAAGAGGAAGATCTAGTTGCAGATAATGTCCCTGATATAGGCCTTGTCAAGAAATGTTAATATCGTTCACGGCACTGTTGTGCTGAAAACGCTCTTTCCACATAGCGACCTACTCAAACAATGCATCGACTTTCCGTAAACCAAAGCTCTCGAGTGTTTAATCATTCTATCAACAACCATGTTATCAACCAATATACAAGCCCAAACCCCAAACGAAAGTAACCCCAACACAAGGCGCAAGATCACCTCTTCCCACCATCCACCCCCCTCAACCCCAAAAAACCCTCCATCAACCCCTCGGGCCTCTCCCAAAAATCAAACATTACAATCCCCAACCTCTTCCCCTGCATGCCATTCAAAAACTCCACGAGCCGATCATTCACGCCCCCCTCCGGCGTCACCTCCGAGCCGTTCCCCAGCGCCTGAATCCGCGGCGTGCTGGGCGGCTCGTCGCCGATTTTCGTGCTGCTGGCGAAACTCCAGAAGAGCTTGTCGTCGTTTTCTGACAAGGGGACTGAGGCGGCGTAGGAGAGGAAAGCCGTGGTGGCGTTTAGTTTTGCTTGAATGTTTTCCGACGCGGGGGCGTGGGCGGGGGTTTGAGGGGAGTAGTAGTCTTGGATGTGGGCGAGGGCGGTTTCGTCCGAAGGGTTGTATTGCAGGGTCGTGTTGGCGCCGTTGACGGTCCAGGCGCGCGGGCTGAAGTGAAGGCCTGGAAGGCTGGTTGTGTGGGAGGTGGGGAGGAGGTCGAGGTCGAAGCGGCGGAGGAGGGTGATTTTGCCGCGGGCGGTGGCGAGGGTGGAGAGGGTGTTGGTTTGGACTATGTACTGTTTCGCTGCTGGGGAGGTGAGGGTGGAGTACAGGAGGGTTTGCACGTGGATGTCGTTGGCCGAGTGCGGGATGGAGTTGCCTTCGAATTGGAGGGAGAGGAAGAGCGTTTCGCTCGGGTGGGTTGAGAGCCAGGCGTAGAAGGCGAAGAGGAGGGAGTCGAGCGTGGCGGTTTGAGATTGCAGGCCGATTCCGTGCCAGAAGACCAGGCTGGTGTTGGTCACGTCGTGGGCGTAGCGGAGGTCGAAGGCGCGGATGCCACCGGATAAGCTGGCGAGGAGGGAGGAGTCCTGGCAGCGGAAGTTGTCGGGGGAGATTTCGCTGATGCCGTTGAGGTTGGTGATGGGCGAGAGGGCGTCTTGGGTTGCCTGGGAGTAGTTCCATGTCGCTGCGTCGTGGGTTCCGGGGATGTTCATGTGTACCAGCTTGGTGTCGTCTGGGTAGTGCTTCATCCAGGTCGCTGTGGCGGGCTCGGTGGCATCGCTTTCGTCGCCGAATATGGGAGCGGCATCGTTGAGAACTTTTTGAAGGGCGTAGTCGGCTAGGTTGGAAGTTGGTTTGCTATCGCTGTTGGGTCCAATGACTCCTGGTTCTTGATGGGTGAGAGCAGCGGGATTTGTCTCTCCAAAGACAGCGAAGAGATAGAAGACCACGGCCGTTACGGCGAGCATGTTGAAAATGAGGAATGCACGTTTGGGGCTTGGACAAGTCGGAGGTTGCAAGAGCATCTCAGGCCATTGTAAGATACTGGATATATGTGTTGTTGGACGTGAACAAACGCACGTCACTCTGAAGACCCTTCAATGTTCGAAGTCGACGTTGATGTGAGGCGTGCGAGTGTTGGAAGCGCCGATTGGCTTTGGGAGGATGAGATGATCGACCCTTTCTCTTTAAGGAATCATCAGGCTATTCTGTTCGTATACCGAAGATGAGATGCTGTGATTGTCTAGCGATATGACAATACTCCAACTATGTCGAACGAGTATCTCACTCACATCTTCTCGACAAGATATATCATGCCAGATCGAGAAACCATCTCGGCGTACCTGATCGACAAGGTCGGACGATGACGACGCCACCAAACGGCAGGGGCCGAGGCCCTCCAGAGTCCCTGAACTGTGTACATCATTCCCTCTGATCATTGAGAAATATCGTTCCCGCCTTCAAGACAATGAGCACGAATATTCTTACCCGATAGCATGTCCTTTGATATCGACGATGAAGACCGTCAGCACTACTATCGCCAATACGGTAGCCCGGACAAACGCTGGCCCGCCCTCCGCCGCTCGCGCATCCTCTTCTGGGCCTTGACGGCAACAGCCACATTCCTCGTCCTGTATCTCCTGACGCGGCCTCGAGAGACGGCGGTGGACTGGCATTCCTTCGCCTACAGCCTGTACGCCACCGACCCGCACAGCCTCTGCAATGCCGTGCTCGTCTTCGACTCGCTCAAGCGCCTGGGAAGCCGCGCCGACCGAGTCCTGTTCTACCCCAAGGAATGGGACACGTTCATCGCCAGCAACACCGACCGCACCAGCCAGCTGCTCAACATCGCGCAGAAAGAGTACAATGTCAACCTGCTCCCCGTAGGCTTGCTGGGCCAAGACGGCGCCACCGTCGCCGGCACCATGGAAACGGAATCCAGCTGGGACTCGAGCATCACCAAGCTGCGCGCCTTCGAGCTGACAACCTACGACCGCGTCATGCACCTCGACGCAGACCTCACCCTCCTCCGCAACCTCGACCACCTCTTCCTCCTCCCGCCCGCCCCCGTCGCCATGCCCCGCGCCTACTGGGCCGACCTCCCCAGCCCCGACCCCAACCAAGCCTCGCAACCCTGGCCCCTCACATCCCTCCTCCTCCTCCTCCAACCCAGCCACAGCGAGTTGAAAATCCTGCTCGAAACCCTAACATCCTGGCGCACGAACCCCAACGTCACCTCCCACGGCGACGGGAAGAAATACGACATGGACCTCCTCAACTACCGTTACGGCAGCTCCGCCCTCGTCCTGCCACAAAGGCCCTACGCGCTCCTGACCGCCGAATTCCGCAGCGCCGACCACAGCGCCTACCTCGGCCCGAACGCGCACTGGGACGCGCGCGCGGTCCTCGACGAAGCGGCCCTCGTGCACTTCAGCGACTGGCCGCTGCCGAAGCCCTGGACGCTGTGGTCTGCGGACTCGCTTGCTGAGATGCAGCCTGCCTGCCACTCGGTGGACGGGAGGGAGGATTGCACGGAGAGGAAGATCTGGAAGGACTTGTACGATGATTTCCGCATGAAGAGGAGGGATGTTTGTAAGATTCTCAGCGTGGCCGCGCCGGTTTGGACGAAGTGGAAGGCGGATCATGGGGCTGGGTAGGTGAGATCTTTGGGGTTGGGAAGACAAGTTGGAATTTAGTTTCTCTTTTATTTGGATATATTGTGGAAAATTGTGTTTCAATTGGGATAGAGATGCCGTAGATGACAACAGGATACGTGTATAAAAGAAGATCACATGTGCAGAAATGTCACAGGAGATTGGAAATGCGAGAGGCGCTCCACTGAGCCAACGAGTCGCAAAAGCTGGACTTCTCAATCCGTGGAACCTTCCCAAATCGAACGTCGTATATTGCCTGGGGTTTGAGGATGAACTCTCATTGCAGGCGAAGGGACAAGTTATTCCAAGGGAAGCGAGAAAGGAGAGAGCGAAACATAAGCGCTCGGGCAAGGTATCATTTGCATCACCGTCCACTTCACTACTCAAGCCTTGTCCACCTTTTGCTCGCTCAATTCATTAAATTAACACCGGCGGGCCTGTATAGATTTCGACGACTAGCGAGCCGTCTAGATCTGAAGCTCATGCGTACGGCTGCTGCGTTGCGAATAGAAGTTCATTGGCGAACAGAAGCACTGCAATGTCAAATCAATCGAGTTTGACGGGATTGATTCTCTTCCTGTATTCGGTCTCCTCTAGCACATCCAGTTGAGACAAACGGCCTGGAAATACCGAAAGCAAGAAGCTATGCACTGGAAAATGTATTATTACTCAGGCGCAGTCGCGTACGATGCAGCCAACCGCAAAAACCACTATAGGAGCTACACGAAGCAGTCGAACATCTACTTACGCCGGCGCCCAGAGACAAGGCCCAGACTCCACCATTCCTGATCATTATGCAAGAGCAAAAGCACGAAAGAAGCATACCGGCTGCAATGCTCTCTCCGTCTTCCGCTCTGAACCCATTAATCCATCCAGAAACGCCTATATGCAAGCTTTGCTTTCCATTACTTTCAAGTATGCTGAATTTGAAACCCCTCCCCAAAACGCTACCTTGTCAATCAGGTGAGACACCTCGCCCCGATGCCGTCGGTCACGCGATCCAGAGACTGGAAGTTAGCCCAGCGGGGGAACTGGTCATCTCTGGCCGCTGGAGTCACGTCTGCGCCGATGACGGTGACGGAGAGGCTGGGGACGTCGGCGAGGGGGATTTCGGTGCCGTCGAACTGGGAAGAGGAGTTAGTTTTATGATCGATTGAGCTCATGTCAGGAATGAAACTGACCCTCGCCACTTTGTACTGCAAGTTGTTGGCCAAGTACTCCTCGACATGACGGGGCTTCATGGACCTCATTTCGCCCTGTTTCGCCTTCTCCAGCAAGGCGCTGGTTAGAGGCATCGTACCCGTGACTTGAATGCCAGAAGGAGCAGCGCGTTTAGCCTTGTGTGCCTTATCCGCCGCCTCCTGTGGCACGGTGGCGAACACGGCATGCGTTCCCACCAGGTTTGGCTGAGTCGGCCAGCACGAAGGATCCGAGCTGTTGAATGTGCCGAGGAATACATAGACGGCGTAAGATCCGTTGCAGCTGAACTTGTCGCTGACAATGTTGGCAATGTACTCGCGGCGTTTGGGAGGTGGGCCTCGAGGGGCGGTGTCGCGCTGTAGAAGGCCTTGTTCGGATTCGTCAAAGTCGAAGAACCGCTTGGACAACAGGCTACCACTGCCGGTGTTGCTACCGTACAGCTTGTTGATGGCGATCTTCACAGAAGATACGCTTGCGTTGTTGAGCAGTTCAGGGTACGTGTAGCCAAACGCTTTGGTCGACCTCGCTGAATTCGGTGTCCACTTGTCGCCCTTGGTGTTTCGATGGAACGGATCCAGAGCTGCAATATGTTAGCAAACATGACTCGAAAGACATGATCAACACACAGATTGCTTACGAGTGCTACCATCTAAGATCGTTCCCTGTGGAATTGTGAACGAGTCTTGAAATGCCGCAGTTGGCTTGACGAAGCTGTCAGGGTTGATCGTTTGCCATAGCGCAAAGACACGGTCGACCATCATGTGGTGAAGCCAAAAGATTGGATCGTAAGCCGAATAATCCAGATAAGTCATGTGTCCACCACTTCCGGTAGCGCCATGGATCACATCGTGGATTGACTCCAAGCTGTCGGCGTTCCTAAATGCCGTGCCAAACGTGTAGGACTCGGTACTGAACTCGCTGTAGTTGTTGTAGAATGTGAACAGATTATATAGGCGGTCTCTGAAGGAAATTCGGCTGTTGTCCAGGATCGGTCCGATGGCGTTGTCCACACTATAGGCATCGTCGCTTCCATCGCTAGGAGCACGCAGCGTCGAGTTCCAGGAGGACCACTGTGAATCTAGTTAGCAATTGATATACAAGCAAAAGCGGGCAGACGACGAACTGGGTCGTAGTAGAAATCCTCTTTGTACACCGGATGGAAGCGGTAGGCGTAGAGAGGGTTCGGAATGGTGTTGGTTCCGTTTGGCATGTTGACAGTCACAGTAGGGGTCGTCATACTGCTTGGAAGCACGCTACCGCCGTTAGCTGGTGCAGCGGCCCAGTCCCAGTATGGGTGGCGCCATGACATCGCCGCCTGAGCGTAGCGAGTGCGAGTCGGACTAGATGGAAACTCATTGACGGCAGCAACGATGTGAGAGTAGAGAATTTGCTAGAACGATGGTTAGTCAATGACCCCGGAGTATTGACAGATTGATAAAAGACACCAACTTCGTATAGCGCAAGATAAGGACGGTGCCACGGGAGGAAAATCTGGGACAAGTGGATGCAGTATCCGGGAGAACCGATACCGGGAGCTGGTTTGACACCATCCCATGGCGTATAAGGCCTTCCGTGGATCCCTGCAAACAGTCAGTCATGTGAAATCACGCCCAAGAGCCAGATAACGACTCACCGGCAATCTGGTAGTACGATAGCTTCTCGCTCTCATTGGTGCGCATGAAGCGGTTCATTCCAAGCAGGTAGATGTTCCATTGATCGGCGTTCTTCTGCAGCTCCCTGATCTCCAACCTGGGTTGCGGGCTGGTGCCATGAATGCCTGTGACAACCGTAAAGCCGGAAGAGTTGGTGTTCTGGCGACGCTCGAGGAGTGGCTCGCCGTCATCGCGCCGAGTGAGCTCTTCGATTTGGTGGTTCAGCAGTGGCGGGACAGCGACAGCGGCGACCAGACGCAGAAGGACGAGCGCCGCTACCAAGCGCACAAATACCGCCGGCAAGAACATGTTTGCAGGGGACTAAACGATCGGACGCGCCCCAAAGCGAACGACGGCGCAAGAAAGGCGGCGACCTGCTGCAGGTTGGGTGTGCGCTGGCCTAGTAGGCAGCTTGCGGAGGAAAGAGCGTAGGGATACTCAGGCTGGGGCGTGGCGGGCGAAAGAATGAAGTCCAAGTCGTAAGTTAGGTATGAGGAAGTTGTTTGGTAGGAGGAATTGATGCCGCAAACGCAATAGCGGACCTCAGGCCACGCGGCGTCACTGAGGGGTGTTGATGAGTCGGTTTTCTGCTCGGGAAGCCGAATTGCCGGGCAGTGACGACGGATTGAGGAAGGAACGATGCGCGGTTGGGAAAGAAGCTGGGAGGAATGGGACAGAAGGGAATCAAGTGTCGCAAGGAGAGGCCGCGATTGAGGAGCGGACGATCGCATAAAAAGGCAGCGGCTGATGTCACCTTGCCGTGCCGGAGTGCGCGCAGGGTTACGAGGTTGAGGTTGAGGTGAGATGCCGTGGACGACGCAGGGTGAGGGCTGGTAGGGAACGAATGGATGGATGAACGACCGGGCAGTGCACTACGTCTCTGCCGATACATGTACTTACTAGCCTTCTTCTTGCCACCGTCTAGGATACTTGCATTTTCGCCAGCAATTGACCTCTTCCCGGCCTCCATTTGAGCTACACCATGGCCCGGCTATCTCGTGAGGTAGCGTGCAAGACATGTGGTGGTGGCGGCCTGACCAGGGCAAGTGGCATGGTATCGATTGAACTCCACCAAGCCATGCCGCTGCGATTGACAGCCAGCTTGCTATTTACGGGCACAAACAGAAGATGTGATCGTAAAGAAGAGTGTGAGTTGCCCATCCGACGACGTCGGCTGCATTGAGCATCCATGTCGTGCAGGATGCATTTGCAGCTTGCAGTTCGCGGTGGACCGTCAAACGAAGCCTGCTTTGACCAATCACAAAGCAACATGTTAACCTCACCCCAAACAAAAACATCACCTCTACCTAATCCCACCTCCCAATCGCAATACAATCAGGGACAAGACGCGACGCTCACCGCCTAATGGCAGCCATGCGATGAGGGTCACGGCATGAATTCGAAAGCTACAATGCACCAAGGCTCTCTGGAGCCTTGCGCCACATCGCCCACTGCCACGCCTTACGACCCCTGGCCGTATCACGGCGGCTCCGTACTACACCAATGCTCGAGCAACTTGAAACTCAGGTACGCCGTGCGCCATTCGACCTGCTTTCGGCAGCAAATAAAGCCCCAGGTATCCCAAGCGACTACCCGACGCACGGATGCCAGACGACGCAAGCAAGCATCGCACAGCATATGCAGGTCCATCGGAGGATTCGTCCTGTCGGTACCCTCTTTTTCGCCTACCTACCGTTTTGCCGGGGAAACCGTTGACGAACTTCGGTTTGATCGTGAAGTCACATGTCGACGAAATCTACAGCTACAACCACCATATCAAACTCACTTCCCAGAACCCAGTCCATGTCATTTATTCTCCACCGCAACATCGTAAGCCAAGCAGTCGCACACTCGCCGCCTCACACAATGCAGCAATGTCTCCCAGCATCGCAAAGCAAGGGGCTGGTCGATGAGGGGCAGGGCAGGGCAGGGCAACACCACACCTTGCGCAACACCCTCCCCTCGTCCCACCTCCCACCACCCTCCCGCAAGATCCAATCACCAAGCCATCAATACGAGGCGGCAAGAAGTGTAGAAATTTCGTCAACTCCCGTCGGTCACAGGTCGCACATGAGTATTGATGACCGAGTCTCCCTTCTTCTCGCTGCCGCCACGGTGTGTGGAGGTCGGTAAGCAGAACGTGGTGATGATTGAACTGGTCTTTCGTCTCTATTTTCTTGCTGCGGTGATGGTGTGGAGGGTTGTCTCAAAAACACGAAAAGTGCCATTCGATGAAGGTTAAGTGCCAGATTCTAGAATGCTTACACACCACCTTTTGTACTCACCGCCTCGTGGGACAGGTCGTCGATGTGGGAGTTCGCCACTGTGTTGCTATTCTTGTAAGCGAAGCCCAATTCTGTCTGTTCTAAATTTCGACCGGAATGGAGGCTGTTGCGACGTTGTGATAAAAGATAGGTTTGGAGAATGTGACAGCTCGAATTTTTTTATTGACTGCCCTTTCGCATAAAAGCTTTTTAAGAACGCCACCCAACGCCCCTAGGCCATAGAGTAACGCCATTTTGTGCCTCGCGAAGCAAAAATGAGAATTTCAAGCCAATGCAATGCAAGAGAGATGTAAAAACAGAAACCCGTGCATCAACAAGCATATCGTTACAACCCCTCCTTTTACTGCTCGTTGGCAAGCACCATCTTTTCCCTCTCGCTGCGCCTCTTCTTCTGGTCTTTCCGCGCGTGCTTCCTCTGGTTCTCCTCCCTGCGCTTGATAGCTTTGATCTCTTCGCCCTTGATCTCGCCAGCCTTCTTGACCTGCTTCGGCACGTGTCTGTGTCTTGAAATGCGCTTGATTTCCGGCATGTGCTTGTAGCGTTCTTTGAGCGCCTCGTCGTATTCCTGCTTTTGGCGCTGTGCGGAGGATTTGATGCCTTGTCTCGCTGATGCGTTGGAGCGCCAGAGGCGCACGTTACCGTCGTCGGAACCGGAGAGAACATAGTTGTTGTCTGGTGTCCACGCGCAAGAGAAGACGCGCTGCATGCGCTTGGTGTGGTAGATATCGCGGCTATGGCCTTGGTTGCGCTTCCAGAGACGGATGCTGCGATCGTATGAGGCCGAAACCAGCTCCTCACCGGTCGGGGAGAAGTCGACGTCCATGACCGCACTGACATGGTCTTTGAGTACGTTCAATGCACGGTTCATATTACGCGAATCGAAGATGTAGACATTGTGGTCTTCGTTTGCGACAGCAAAGTTGAAAGCTTCCATGGGGTTCCAGCAGACAGCGTTCGATGACAGAGACAATACAGAGCGGTGGAGAGGTGTATTTGTTCGGAGGTCGTAGAGAACGATTGAGCGATCCGAGCCAGTCGAGGCAATGAGCGAGGTCTCGGTCTGGTTGAATGCAAGGGACGTGATGGTGTCAACATTTGTAGGCCATGCGAGACTCTGTGTAGGCTGAGAGTTTGGGCGGTTCAAGTCGTAGATAGAGATCCCCGAGGCGGAGACAGCGAATGAGGGTTCACTGCGGTGGCGTGAGATTGCCGAAAATCCAAAGTCGCCCAACCATGTCGCTAAAGGCGCACTCTTTGAGGCCGTGTTGTACGGATCGAACAGCTTCACAGTTCTGTCGGTTCCACACGACAAAAGCTTCTGATCCTGGGTCCAGCAAACACCCTTGACAATATTCGAATGCGCCTGTCCCTGCCAGACCTCATCTTGACTAGGCAAATCCCATACTTTTACAACACCATCGCCACTGCCACTTGCAAATCTTTCCAGCGATTTAGGGTCCTTTGCGATTGTGTATACACCATCGACATGTCCTCGTCCTAGATCGGCGACAAATGGCTGCGCGAACATGCGCTCGAGCTTCGTGGCATTCAGAGCGCGCGTGTATTCTCTCGCCCTCTCGAAGGGGTGGAGGGCGGGATCGAGGTTGCGCGGCGTACGAGCGACATCGCTGCCGGGCGCCTGGGCGGAGGATGTGGAGCGGGTGAGCGCTTTGATTTTCTGGAGATAGTGTTAATCTTTGTATTTACCGCCAGCAGTGCACCTTTCAAGACATACCATGGCGAGAAATAGTCCATGTCCGAGATCAAGTGCATTTTCCGAATCTTCAAAAGTTCAAAAGTCCGACTGGGCTCGACGCGGCCGATCCCGTTATCTCGCATTATCTTGCATAAGCTCCCGGCGCTAAGCCCCGCGATGCGCTCCACCTCCAAAGTTGCGTTCATGTCGTCGGCCATGAATGAATCAATGATGATGATGCTTGGTAATCGTGTCCTCAGACCTGATCTATACGTGTAAAGATATATCAAGCCCCATGCAGTGCTTGACCAAACAATTCCACTTCTTGTACAAAACAAGCCATACTACCTTTTACCGGCAAAGCGCGGAATTATCTGTGAACTCAATTCGTCCGTTGCTCATTTCAACATTTGTTCGCACAACATCACCTCAAAGACGCCAGACCATGTCTACATCATCTGTATCTGACTTCCCACCTGCGGCCGTCCGCCCAATCTTGGAAGAGGTGACTTCGCTTCTCAAGTCCCGAGGCGAGACCATCAGTGTCGCTGAGACCGCGGCCGGAGGCCTCATCAGCTCATCACTCCTCTCGGGTCCAGGCGCATCCAAAATCTACAAAGGCGGCCTGACACTGTACACTCTTCCATCTCGAATAGCGTACGCAGGCTGGACCCAAGAGACTATCTCAAATTACTCTGGTCCGACGACCGACATCGTCTCGGGGCTTGCCGAAGCCGTTCGGAAAGATCTGGAGAGTACGTATACGATCTCAGAGAGTGGAACGGCAGGACCTACAGGCGGTACCACAGAGAACAGGCAGCCTGGATATGTGGCTCTTGCAGTAGCTTGTGAACGAGGAACTTTCACGAGGGAGGTGAAGACCGGTCTTGGAGGAGACCGTGTGGCGAATATGGTGCAATTTGCCATCGAGGCTCTGAAGCTGCTCAAAGACGTGATCATGGAGGAAGCCAAGTTGTAGGAGTCAGAGTTACCAGCACAAGAGTCGCAAGCAGTATGTAGGAGCACGAAAGCAGTGTGCCTCTACTTGCACCAGAGACGTTCAAAGGTCATCAAATCCCTGGCACGCAACGCAGAGAGGGGCGTATCTGTTATTCGACCTGCGCCGCAAGCTGCGAGAATGCATGCAAATACGATCTCGGCACTCACGAGAGTAGTCTTATACTACTTCACGGGCCTGAAAGACTACCAGTGCGCCAATAGTCGTACTGCTCAGATCTCGAGACACGCGCTACTATGGACGAAAGAGCACAAGCTGTTCTGGAGTGTTTGTAAGGCCTTGAACCCCAAGCAGTCCTGTAAAGTTGTCTTCGACTGGTGATGTATAGTGACATGCTCTTCTCCAGGGAGCGAAGCCTTGTGGGTGCTTCACCCGTCCCTACGCGTAATTTTTTCCTTTAACAGCTATGTCGTTCCACATCACGTATGTCCTGCAAAGTTGTCTTCGACTAGTGATGTATAATAAAATATAGTGACATGCTGTTCTCAGGGAGCGTAGCTTTGTGGGTGCTTCACCCGTCCCTACGCGTACTTTCTTCCTTCAACATCCGCGTCGCTCCATATCGTGTATGTCTATTGTCGAGAGCGAGGTTCTTTCGTTAGGTCGATCAGGGGGTAGATAAGATAATCTCAATTCAACGATCAACTGCGCTCCACATTGACTAGCCCGCGACTCCAGTGAAATGACGATACGAGAACGGATCTATTGAACAGCCACAAACTAGAGATGATGTGGTCTTTGGAACTCGATAGAATATTTCCCATAACAACACGTGTTCTCCATCTCGCCTTCTGGCTCCGCAATTTCATCACATCCGCGTGACCTTGATATCGCATGGTTGAGCTGTGACGAAAAGCGCACCGACTATCAAAAGGTGGCGAGAGGTGGCTAGCCGCCTCCAAAATGGCTCACCATCAACGCTTGGGCCGCAAGCCTGGACGGTCAAGATGGCGAGCTGCAGTAGCAAAAGCAATGCAAATTATTGCTTGTTACCGAGATCGAGGGCTTCGTGCATCAGAGCGATGGGTTTCGAAGTTCTGCACCTGATCTCCTGTAATGGCCACAGAACACCAGTTCGCCTGAGATGGTCCCTGAACATGTGAAGACACGCAAACCCGCAGAAGCGTCGCCAGGCAGCGACAAGAAAGTCCCATTTCCCACCATGCAGATCTCGGTGACGGCCGCCGCGTAAAAGCGGCCCATTTGTGCACGCCATTGTTCGACATCGCCCGTAGTCTTCGAGGGGCTGGACTTCACATCGCCTTGTTTGGGGCGTCATGATGACGTACAAATTTCATGTGATCGAAGATCAACTTCACTTGCGCTGCACGCGGAATGCGGGACCACCTTCGTCGCGACGAACTTCCTACGTCACTCATGTGCCCCTCCTATCCTTTATTTACCCCTCTCCCTCACCTGTCTTTCTACACATTCGACACAACACATCAACTCTCTCAACCAACAAACACTCTCAACAACCAAAACCTCCAACCCACTCCAAACTATCATCATGTCTGCCCCCAACACCAACGCTCCCAACGAGGGCATTGTCGGCCAGGCCGTCAACTCCGCCAAGAACGCCGCCAACTACGTCTCCGAGACTATCCAGGGCAACTCCGCCACCGCTTCCAAGGAGGCCAACAAGGAGCAGGCCAAGGGCAACGTTCCCGGCAACGACTCCCTCGCCGACCGCGCCTCCGGTGCCCTTGACGCCGCTGGCGACAAGGTCGACGAGAAGAAGCACGAGACCTCTGCCAAGGCCAACAAGCAGGGCATCTAAATGCTTCCTTCAGACACAGACAACCATGCATTGAGGTAAGACTCGATTGGTGCAATTTTGCTTGATCAGAACCTCCCACTGACTTTGTCCTGCAGTTACGATTCTACGGACATGAGTATCAAGGCGTCGTCTCCATCGGGCGTTCAGTCGAAATAATCACATAATCCAATACCAGCCTCGGGATAAGGCATCATTTGAATCATCTATCGTGCAATTTTCTTCGTCATATGTTTTATGTCAGTGACTGTTTTGAGCTGTTTTGTATTTCCATGTGATGCCCGTCCGGTCCCAACCGACCTGCTCAGTGGCTGTTTCCATCATCGATCACTTGATCTTGTCGCATCAACAGCGACAACACTTTGTACGGTTCGTCACATGTAGTGAGAGTAGTAGGTGCTTCACATAGCTTGGGAGTGCTTCAAACCAGTCCCAAGGCTATGCAACCTCCTACCGATAGCGACCATGGTGGATGCCATGGACAGCAACTGTCTTAGTCAATCTTCGAGCAATGATGATGCTTCCAATTGATACCAGGACGTTCGCTTTAACGTCTCCCCATGCGCCTTTCTAACAAGCACGTCGTTTGTGTTTTGTCGCCGACATGCTTCTTGCATATGTATGCCTCAGGCATGTCACCGTTTTCGGTCCGAGCTTCAAATTGACCGACGGTGGGATGGAGTATGATGGTATCTTCGACGCAGCAACAGTACTGCAAAACGAACGGGCATCTATCTGATGACTGCTATTCCGGAGCAATGGAAGTCCAAACGTCAGCACCAGATCAGCTGTCTCAGCCTGGGTGAGGAGTTTCATCGACTGCCATCGAGGTAAAAGCATTAACCATCTCCATTCATCGAGCAACTTCGGTCATCAGTCATCAACACATCCAGCTCACAAACACGGTCTACCACAATGGCATCTCAAGCCCAGCCCAACGGCACCCCTCTCACCACACCAGAGAACGACTACTTCGCCGCCAACCCAGAACCGGCATCTCTGGATCAAACCGCCTCTCTCGCGCGAGACTTCATAAATCACCACGCCACCAACAACCGACGAGTCGCCCTCGTAACATCCGGCGGCACGACCGTCCCCTTGGAAAACCAAACCGTGCGCTTCATCGACAATTTCAGCGCCGGCACGCGAGGCGCCACGTCCGCCGAATACTTCCTGGAAAATGGCTACGCCGTCATCTTCCTGCACCGCCAATTCTCCCTCCTTCCGTACTCGCGCCACTACTCGCACAGCACCAACTGCTTTCTGGACTTCATGACGACAAACTCCGCCGGCGAAGTTGTCGTCGACGATTCCTACCAGGCCCAAATGTCCGCCGTTCTGCAGCGCTACGAGAAAGCCAAGCGGGAGAACGCCCTGCTCCTCCTGCCCTTCACGACCGTCAACGAATACCTCTGGGACCTCCGCGCGCTGGCGACTCTAATGCAACCCCTCGGCGCCAACGGCCTCTTCTACCTCGCCGCCGCGGTCAGCGACTTCTTCGTCCCCGCCCAGCGCATGGTCGAGCACAAAATCCAGTCCTCGGAAGACTTCACGCACGCCAATGGCCGGAAAGCATCATCAGCAGGTTCCCCCGGCAGCGACGCAAAATCCAACCTTCCCGCCGCTCAAATGGAAGGCAAATCACTCGTCATCGACCTCGACCCCGTGCCCAAATTCCTCAAAACCCTCGTCGACGCCTGGGCGCCTCGCAGCATGATTGTCAGTTTCAAACTCGAGACGGACCCGGGCTTGCTGGCCGATAAGTGCCATTACGCGCTGAAAAAGTACGCGCATCACCTCGTCATTGGCAATTTGCTCAATACGCGCAAGTATGAGGTTTTGTTCGTTTCGGCTTCCGGTGGTGAGAATTGGATTCGTGTGCCGGCGAGCAGGAGGGCGAAGAGTGTTACTTCGCCCAGGCCCGAGGAGCAGGATGTGACGGCGTCGAGGGAGACGCCGGTGGAGATTGAGAGCTTGATTGTGCCGGAGGTGGCGAGGATGCATTCGGAGTTGATAGCGAAGGAGTAGATGGTGGTAGACGATTCACAATGAAATTCATGAAGCATTCGTCGTTTATCTAGACCGTGTAGATTCCATTGCCTGAAGCTTCCTAACTTTTCCACCGCGTGCAAGGCCTCACAGGATGATCCTCCACTGCGCAGTAGTATGTCTAATCCTCTCACCGTAGAAAATCAACGGAATCGCCAGCGCCAAAATCGCAACGTAAATACCCGCTTGGGTGCCGAACGAATTTACATACCCCGTCTCAGCCCACGCGTCGACTCCCCAAAGAAAACCAAAAGCGACAATGTTCTGAATAATGATGTCAGTATTTCACCCTCGCTTTTGGAGCATGCGTGCATATGACTTGAAACGTACCTTGAGACCATTGACAAGCAAGAGCGCATCAGCATTAACAGGCAAATAGCAGTCGCTGACATAAGTCATGGTGGCGACCGGAACGAACGTGAGTCCCACAGCGACCATGCCGTAGCCGAAGAATCTGTGAATCCAAGAATCAGCAAAACAAATTCCATGACCCTTCCAACACCATGCAATGACACCCCCAAAGAGAAAAACTTACAAAGAAGTCCAATGCAGCCCCAACTGCCCTCCATAGCCAAAAGCCAAACACCCAGCCGGCACGATCAGCGTGGAAATCCAGAGCAAATGCAGCCTCGATTCCGGCTGGAAAACTCCTCCGTGACGCTTGCTGTACCGGTCCGAATACCGGTCTACGAGCCAGCCGCCAGCCCAGGCGCCGAAGAGGTTGCCGATCAGGCCGGGGATGTTGATGAGTCCGACGATGGAGGGCCCGAAATTGTAAGGGGCGACTTGGAGGAGGAAGGGGGAGAGGATGTTGATTGCTACGACCCAGGCGAGGGAGACGCTGGGGTTTGTTAGTGAGTTGTGGAGGCGGTTGGGGGAGGAGTTGGTTGGGAAAGATACGCACGCATAACCGAGGAAGGAGAAGGCTACTGCTGGGTAGACGATTAGGGGGAAGGACCTGAAGAAGAGTTCGAGCAGACTTGTGTCTTTGGGCACGCCGGACCAGAGACTGAGTTGTTGCAGATAGGTCTTTGGAGAGATGCTGTTTTGACTGTTGCGTTGTGACTCTCGCTCGCTCGTGCTGATAGTCTTCTCCATGGTTGCACCCTCTTCATCTGTGGTGTTGATGATTGATGTAGAGCTGCCACTCGTTGACGGCGCCTCGGCAGCCAGTCCGGAGCGGTCGTACCTCGTCTCAGGACATGTGAGTGACACGGCGACAAAGTTGATTGCAGTGAGAATGAACGCAAGCCATTTGTGCCACCTCCAGCCCACATTTTGTGCAATAAATCCACAGATCAGAGGCCCGATAGTGTTGCCCCCTGAAATGAAGTTCATGTAGATTCCCATTAGATTCGCACGCTCGTGCAAGAAGTAGAGGTCATTGACGATCGAGGCGCCCAAAGCTTCCGTAGACGAGCCAGCGAAAGCAGCAATGATATTGCTCCAGAGGAGACTCTCGAAGGACTTCGCAACAGCACCCCAGAGGTAGCAGAGAGACAGCAGAAGAGAAGCGAAGACGAAAACCGGCCGCTTGCCGAAGTAGTTGGCCATGGGTACCCAGAAGAAATTGAAGGCACCGAGAACGAGGATGGGCCATAGGAGGAGTGCACTCGTTTCACTTTGGGTCTTGTCGAATTCGATACTCAGCACATAGAACGCTGGAGCGAGACCACCTGGGAGGAACTTTGGTCAGCCGATTCTTGACATATTATTTCAACGCCAAGAACGCAAAGACAAACCTATGCCGAAGTTTCCAAGAAAAGTGAAGCAACAAACGCTGCCGAAAGCGACATGCTTCTTCCATCGAGGCCATCGTAAGGGATCGTTAGGGTCGTGAGGATTTCGGGTAGGATGCAGGACTACGGGGCCATCAACGCCATCAATGTGTAGCTTGACAGTCCCTTCTGAGCTGTCCAGCTCCTTGAGCGAGTGGAGGTGCATGTTGAAGTTTTTGGAAGCTCTATAGGCTATAGACCCAGCTTTCGAACCAGTGAGGGCAAGATGGTGTTGGGACGACAGGCTTTGGTTTAGGGACCTGTTCCATCCTACCACAGGAAAATGAAAAGGGAAGATCAAGTGTAGAAATAGCAGTGAATATGAAAAAATGAGCTAAGGTAAACAACAAAAAAGGCCAGACAGTGGAGTGCAACAAGGGTCTCCAAGTCGTTCGCCCATGTCTCTCTAATAAATCTTACCGTGCTGCCAATGTCTCAGTCGACGAAGCTACGAGACTACGGCATGCTTATCAATGCTTCGTGCAAACGCTTGCATTTGGCGGCCTTCATTGGCTCAAGGATCGGAATATGGGATGGATTCAGCATGATGTATGCATACGTTGATGTCTGTGTTCTCGTTACGGACTTTGCGGAGCCGGCAGCGCATGTAATGATAAAAGTGGGTGGGCGTGGTTGTTGCTTGTGAAAGTGATGCGTTCGGCGCGCGAATGAGCGTCGGCTGCTTGTGCGTGCCGAACCTCGCCTGCCGGCCGACCAGCGTCAAGCTTCACTTGCATCTTGCCTAATGACCACTTCGTAGTCCGATCATCGTATCGAACACAATACCTGCGCCGAAGACCTGCGGCAGGTCAAATCAAACCGACCACCATGCCTCCCAAAAAGCCCACCGACTCGGCTCCCAAGAGCAACGAGCGCAACGAGTACATTCCCTCTTTCATTGCCAAAAAGCCCTTCTACATCGACGACGCAACCGCCTCGCAAGACGACTACCTCGAGCATCAACGTCTGCAATCCGAGAAGAACAAAGACTCACTAGCGACATCGAAATGGTACGACCGCGGCAAGCGCGCTGGCCCGGCCGCGACCAAGTTTCGCAAAGGCGCATGCGAAAACTGTGGCGCCATGACGCACAAGGCAAAGGACTGTCTTGAGCGGCGGCGCAAGCACGGTGCCAAGTGGACCGGCAAGAATATCGCGGCGGACGAGGTTGTGCAGGATGTCAAGCTGGGCTGGGATGCGAAGAGAGATCGGTGGAATGGCTTCGAGGCTGGGCAATACCAGGAAGTTGTGGACGAGTACAACGCGCTTGAAGATGTGAAGAAGCAGGCCGCAAACGGTGGAGACAAAGATGGCGAAGACGAAGAAGGCGACGGGTTAGAAGGCGCAAAATACGATGAAGAGACAGACATGGGCAGAAAGCAAGCTACCTCCACCCGAAATCTGCGCTTGCGAGAAGACACCGCCAAATACCTCCTCAACCTCGACCTCGACAGCGCCAAATACGACCCGAAAACGCGCTCCATGCTCGACACAGCCGACAGCACCAACGAACTGATCGCCGAAGACGGCTTCCAGCGCGCCGCTGGCGACGCAGCCGAGTTCGAGCGCGCGCAAACGTACGCGTGGGAAACGCAGGAGCGCGGCGACAAAGACAAGCTCCACCTGCAAGCCAACCCGACGGCGGGCGAAATCTCGCGCAAGCGCAAAGCCGACGAAGACCTGCAGAAGAAAGAGGCGCAGAAAAAAATGCTGCTGGAGAAGTACGGATCGCAGGACGAGGTCAAGGCCAACCCGCTCAAAGACGCGCAGGTCACGTCGAACGAGAGCTACGTCGAGTACGACGAGCGGGGACGCATCAAGGGCGCGCCGCAGGTCGCGGAGAAGAGCATGTATCCCGAAGACGTTCTTGTCAACAATCACACGAGCGTGTGGGGCAGTTGGTGGAAGGATTTCAAGTGGGGGTATGCGTGCTGCAACAGCACTGTCAAGAACAGCTTCTGCGTTGGCGAGGAGGGGAAGAGAGCCATTCAAGAAGCCGATCAGTTCTCAAGAGGGATGCATCTTCCCACGGCTGAGGAGGTGGATAATGCCGCTGTGGAGGAGAAGGGAGAGGCGTGGAAGGACGAGGAGAGGAGGGAAGAGCATGTGCCGAATGCCGTGGACCGTCCCGAGAAGAGTAATATGGACGAGAGCCGAAGACGTTTGGACGAGTTGAAGGCGGGGGTGAGCGAGGCTGATATGAAGCAGTATCGACGAGAAAGGTCAGCCAAGGATGATCCGATGGCGAAGATGCTGGGGAAAGACGAGTTGCTGTGATCGTAGATTTCTAAGATGCTGATTTTTGGCCGACCAAGTGCTGGAGGCTAGTGTATCACATATATTGTTCTTCTTTTAAATCCGAGGACATCTACATCGTGCCTGCGCTCGTGTCAAAGCCTACGAAATCAACCGTGATGCACAGCCTATAGTCTGAACTATTTCTTGGTATATGATGTTGAATGGCATGTCAAACAGAGGTTGTGTTCTGATCATGATACAGAAAGTACATCTACAGTACTCTCGCTTTTTCTATAGTTTACAAGTATGCAATTTCAGAATGCGTTAGATCCTCAACTACCTCAAAGCACTTTCTCCATCCATGAGATCGTTAAAACAGGGTCCTAACAGCGACCCCTACTCATCCATCTCCATCTCGCCGACCTCCACTTCCTCCTGCGCAGCACTAGCCTCGCCGACACCCTTCTTCGCCACACCATCCATATACTGAACGCGCTTCCAGCCCTCTCTCACAGAAGAATCCTTCACAAACTCCACAGTAGGGAAGTAGTGATCATTCTTCTTCAGCGTGCAAACCCAGCCGACATTATCGAACGTCATCATCTTCAAGCGGAAGTACGTGTTATCCTCGATCTTGTTGGTCTCCCTGACGAAAGACTCCAAGTCAGGCGTCGGCACGGAATTCACAGCCATGATGAAATTCGTCGGCGCGATGCCGTACATGTACGCGGGGGAGCCGCGCATGCGCGCCACGACGTAGACGTCGCTGTGCACTTTGCTGATCTGCTGGCGCACGGCGTGGTGGGGGCGGTGGAGGATGGCGCCGCAGAAGGCGACGACGCGGTCGGTTTCGAGTTCGGAGGTTGGCACGGTGGGGACTTCGAGGCGGATTTCTTCTTGCTTTCGCACGACTACTGCTGAGAGCACGTCATTGTTGTACATGACGTCGAGGTCTGAGACGCGGGTGACGAGCTTGTCGTTGAGGGTGAGGATCACGTCGCCTTCTGCTAGACCGCCGACGTTTCCGGCGTCGACTTTGCGGACCATGAAGAGCTGGTGGCGTTCTGGGTCTTCGTTCTCGACGCGCTCGATCCACTTCTCGTCGACTCCCATGATGCGGCACTGGGACATCTGCACAGTCTGCGTCTCGAGATTGAGGATGCGGAGGTTGGGCCTGTTGCCAGACTTGATCTCGTTGATAACAGGGAGCAGAGCAGGCGTGGCGAAACCGAGGTGGTATTCGATGTCCTTGTTGTTGTGGCCAGTACGCTCACCGAGGTAGGTGAGCCAGAGGGCCTGCACTGTGCCATCCTCAGCCACGAGAACACCACTACCGCATTGTGAGCTCAAGCTGGTGTCAACAGTGATTGCATCAAGGTTTACGGCGCGGTATCGAGGAGTGCTGGCACTCGCGGGGATCGCAACGGTGGTAATATCGGTTACTGCAGTCTTCACCACGACCGGTCGGTAGTTCTGATTGAAGCCAAAGAAGATAGTGTTCTCGCCCTGCTTAATCGGAGTCTCTGCCAATTTTGCGCTCTTCACCGGAGCTTGAACCAGGCTTGGGTCGTACTGGACGATAGCATAGTTTTGAAGCGGGTGCATGAACACGACCTTACCGTCAACGATGATGCTGTCGGCGATGGTGACGCTGATATCGCACATGTCGTAGGGGACGATTGCGCGACTGACGACGACCAAACCCTTCTCTGCATCAATTACCAGACCGAATCCCACCTTCCGAGATCTGGGGAATCCGTCAATACGCAGAGGCATGGTGGCGCCGATGCGGACGAACGAGCGAATAACGTCGACAGCAGCGGGGTGTTGAGCGCCCTCCATCTTGACGAAGTTGGCTTTTCTGGGAACTGGGGCAATCGGTGGCACAGGCTCAGCAAGGTCGGTGAAGTCCCAGTATCCAGTCTCGTCGTTACGGACAGCCATCTTCATGCTCTTACTCCAGTGTCTATCAACCAGAAGAATGCTAGTGTTCAACGTGTGCATGTCGCGAAGGTGCTTGTAGGTGACAACAACTCGGCTGCGGTCGGGGATAGCTTTCATGACTTCGATGAAGGTGTCGAGATCAGGTGTCGGTTTGTTGTCGATGGACAGGATGAGCCAGCCATATTCAGAACCGTCGAATCTGAACGAGCCAGTGGCCTCGCAACAATACACACCTGGCTTGGAAAGGCTCACGGCGTAGTAGCGAGCTTGCTGGTAGGACAGGTTGTGGAATGAAGCGCCAGCCACAGAAACGTAGCGATCAGGGGTGATAGCATGGAGATCACCCACATCGAGCTCTACCTCCATATCCGTGCCACCTCGCTGGATGAGCAACTTAACCTTCTGGCCGACACTGGAGTCCAGGATGTCGTCTAGGCGGGTGAATTGAGTAAGGAGTTCGTCGTTGACTTTGACCAAGACGTCTCCTTCCTCGATGTGGGTGTGTCCAGGACCGTCAGGCAGAATGACCTCAGCGACGAGCATGCCCGTCTCTTTAGGGAACTCCGCTCGTACCTTGGCCTCCCATTCAGGGCTCAAACCAAGTCGCCTGCACTCGTCGAACGCTTTCAACATCCACTGCGTTTGAATCGTGCCGCGATCCACATATTTGCCGGCTCGAATGCACTCCAGCGCTCTCCGTGGGCGATCCAGTGGCAAGAAGTAGTCGGTGGCAGCGCCGTCAGATCTGCCGCCGGCCTGTAGCGCAATTGCAAAGCCATCAATGTTGACAACAGGCGATCCCGAAGATCCACCTGACGCAGCTGCGGCGGCCTGAATGTAGTTGGTGTTGAAATCACTGTAGCCTTCGCCGTACTCCGGCGCATTTCTATCCAGTCTTGAAATCACACCCGATAGAATACTGAGCTTCTCTCCTGCGTCGTTACCGACCACCCTGATCTCTGAACCAATCTTCGCCATATCAGGTCGCAGCTCCAACTGATCCAGTGTCATGTATTTGATCTTCTTCGGGTCGAACCTCAGGATACCGAAGTCGTGAACAGGGTCGCGGTAGACCGGAAAAACGTCGCACTCCTCATGGTTGTCGAAAATGCAGTAACCCCAGAACGGTCCCGCTCCAACGACGTGTCTGTTCGTCAAAATGTATCCCCTCTCGGCATCCACGACGAAACCAGTAGCCTCGCTTGAGATGGCTGAATCCGTATCGAAACTGGCGGTCTGGCAGAAGTGAATGCTGACGACGTTCTTGACCACCTTCTCGATTGTCGCCTGCCATTCTGCTGACTCCGCAGTGGTGGCATGTACCAACTCTTCCACTTCCTCGTGTTCTGATGACGCGTAGCCGTTGGGTGTATCGTTGGCGGAAATATCTGCGGAAACACCGTTTGCCGGCGGAGGCGAGAGCTGATCTTGTCGTACTTGTTTCATGGGGCGATCTGAGCTTGATGTTGGTGGTGCTTTGCGCTTTGCGGCATGGTTGTGGTCCATGGCTGCGGGCTTTATATTTTTGTTCGTGTGCTTGCTGGTGAATGCGCGTGTAGCAGACAAGATGACGCTAGGTCGGTAATTGCTGTGCGTAATGCGCGGGTGCGCAAAAGTAGAATGATGCGGTTTGAACAGTGAATGTAACGATGTGAGATGCCGACGTGATGACGATGCGAGAGTGTTGCGACTGGTCTTCCCAAAGGCTTGCGTCGCTGTCCTCAAATTGATCGAGCCGATGAGCATCCAGATGGGCTCAATTAGATGAGCCGGAAAACGGAGGTAATTGTAAAAGAATGAAGTCCTGGCGAGGCTGATCAAAAGAGAGACTCAGGTACTCTGTACTTTCTCTCACAGATGTCTCGAAACCTCCGAACGGAACGTGCCGAGAAAGCTTCCCCCGTCGCATCAAGGTACAACACCTATACGTTCACACTTCACTTCTAAATAAGACATTCGCACTTCAGTACACTAATGTGGACATTCACCATTGCTGAGCAAACCAATTGAAGAGGGCAAGACAGGAGGCAAACAAAAAGATGAAAGAAAAGAGCACTGTCATTATGCACTGAAACTGCTCGCAAAGGCAAGTATGTCTCGCAAAGAACACCCCAAGCTCAGAATCCATCAAAGAGGGCTCATAGAGCAAGCGAGTGTGTCTCAGAATTCCAAGGTCGGTGTTGAGGTGTTGTCGTGACTATCCTTTGATGCAGGAAGGGGAGCGTATCGGTTGCTAGAAACCATTTTGCCTCCTACACCATGTCCTCCACGTTCTCTTCCTTCACCAGCTCTTCGGAACCGGCCCTGGCAGCCTTCGTCTTCTTGCGACCGCCCTTCTTCGGCATCCCAGGGACATTTTCGTCGTCGCTCTGCTCGGCACTTTCGGTGGCCTTGCCCTTGCGGCCCTTCTTGGCCTTTCCGCCATCAGCGTCGGCCGCCTTGCGCTTCTGTACCATGTGTCAGCACCGCTCAGCACGAGATCTTTAGACCAGGACATACCTTTGGAGATGAAAGCACAGCATCGGCTTCTTCGCCGGCAGCCTCGCGAGCCTTCTTGATCTTTTGCTTCTCCTTGTCGAGCATGACCTGGCAGGCCTTGACAGTGCGCCCCTCTGGCAGCGTGAGATCCGGCCACGGGACCGGACCCGCCTTGGCGATGATTTGAAGGAAGAGACCGACCTGTGTGTTATGGGTAAGTATGCGCTCGGTACGATTGTCAGAGATGCTGTAGAGCTCAGAGTACCTTCTCGGCGTCGGTCCAGCCTCTTGCGCCGCCTTTGTCTGCCATGTTGACTGGTTGTTGTTGTTTTGGATGTGTGAAGTAGGTTTTTGGTGGTGTGTTTGGCGAGTAAGGGTTTGGGAGGTGGGTATTGAAAAGTAGGTTGGATGGGGTAGGTTTCGATGAAAGCTGGGTGGCTGGAAGATGTGAGAGTTGATCAGGTGGGAAGTGAAAAGGGCCCTGAGCTTTAATGAGCGGCGCAAAGGCAGAACTTGTGCCCGAGTGCATCACTCTTGTGAAAGCCGCTCGCGCTCTAACGCATCACTTAAAGATCATGGGACTTCACTCCTACAAACTCGACCCACGTGAATGCGCAGACTAAACATGTGATCTATGTCGATAAAAGTCACAGCACTTTCCTCAGTTGTCCACCCATCGTCCCACAAACCAACAACACCACTATATCAACGCCAGTTACATTTGTGTAGAACTGCGCAATCAAGATAGGTGCTCCAAAAACAGACCAACAATGGAAGGTCTTGCGTCACTCGAAGGCTTCGACCAGCAGTACGACTTCGACGCACCGATGGGTGGTATGCCCGGCATCGCCGACTTTGACGAAGGCAGCCACAACCACAACTACGATGAAGTGGAAGAGGAGGAGTTTGTCGATGCCCCGGAACATCAAGACAGCTTCGAGCAGCTCATGCAGGATGTTGCATTTGAGCATCCAAACACTGCCCATGGCGACTTGAACATCTCCCCCTCCACGCTATCGGAGAGTACGCAGAGTAGCAACTTCGCCAGCCAGCGCATCGGCCAAATCGACGCCGACGCCATGAAGGACTGTGCCATAGAGGACGACTGGCAAGGCGAGAGCCCTCAGAATCGGAGCAAGAAGCACCAAACTCGTTACGATCCGACTACGGAGATCAAGGAGATCATCAGTGTCAACAAAACCGCTGGACAAGGCACTTACGCTGCCGCATACCAAGCCGCAATCTCGAAGACCGCCTTCTCAAGTCACGGCGAGCACTGTGTCGGATGCTCCGGCGCCCCAGGCGCAAGCACGCCGACTCAGCCTCCTTCCAAACCTCCGCCACCCCAACTCGCCACCGGCACGGGCACGACTGCCAACTCGCAGAAGGACGCCGAGCCCAAATCCTCCGCTGAAGAGAAGGTCTGGCTCGGACCAGATGATCTCCGCGACGTTTCTAAAACACTCAAACGCGAACGGCAATGGCACAACAAGGTCGCTTTGCTCCACCCAGCGGACCCGCTGCGGTCTCATCGTTACTGGATAGGCGTGTTGAAGCGCGGTCTCAAGGTACAAACCGCGTCCAAGGGGGAGCATTTTACTTGGATGAAAGGGAATCGCTTTACGACAGTGGAGACCGTGCGCAAGACCTACGAACTTTCTGATACTCTGGATGGGGGCGTTCTCATCATCGGCGGCGAGAAGCCGGAGGATGAGGATTGCGTTGAGCAATTCGACCTCTGCAACGACAAGATTGTGCTCTTCAGGATCGCTGGCATGGATACGCCACAGGCGGTTGGGAGTGAGGTTACGAAGGGCTTGGTGCCGGATGAGGAGATCATCGTGCTGGATGATTGAGGAATGGAGTTTGAACACATCGGGCAACACACAGTACTCCAAGTGGAAAAGCTTGCGGATGTGGCATCCTTTTCCGCCCCCCTCCAGGCGCAGGCCATTAGCTGGCCCACACTGACTGATGGGGGTGTTATCAACAAATCCAAAGCCTCAAATGCAGATGGCTGTGTGGGAAATTTGCACCGTGGCATCATTGGAGTCAACATGGTGCAGAACGGACAAGGCGAGCGGAACATCAAAATCAACGGAGATTTGGTGAAAGTTGTACTTTTGATATACTACTCGTCGAACGAAGATTCGGCCAGCAAGATAGCACGTAATGGCAAGACAATTTGATATTAAATCCGGCAGTGTGCTCTTCTCTACTTTAGCAGTTTCGCCGATGTTAAAGATATTTGTAACAATGCTTTCTCAAAAGTTATTTCCATATTCATTGTGAATTATGGTATCTGAACTGGTGCTGTTTAATGTGGCTGTCTGTGCCCCCAGCTATTCTTTGTTCTTGTAGAATCTCTTGCCAGCGCCGTGATCTGATACTCTGACGTTGTGGCTCAATACTATCCGTCCGGCAGGCCAAGTACAGTACGCACTCAAAGTGTCAAGAATCTCCTCAGGTCGATGATATCCCACTCCTCCATCGGCCCCTATTGTGGCCTCTTGGCGGTACCTCGCGCCTCTTAATCCATTTCCCGCAGCATCTGTGCGCTTGAGAACGACAGTATGCATGTAGGGATCCCTTTCCTAGACGACGCGTCGCTGGCCCCTTTCTCTTGACAATCTGGTCTTTCACCTTCCCAGCTCTTGCATAATCACTCTAGCTTATCCAGATGCTCCAGTCTCGTAAGCACAACTTGTTTCGACGTCTCTTGAATCTCTCCAGCGAGGAAAACCTCGTCCAGTATAGCATACACCTTCCCGCAGTATCAGCGCAATGCTCCGCCTCCTCGTTCATCTGTCCCACCAGCACTCACCTTGTAGAAGTTGAACACCAAGTCCAACTCGCAGACATTGCCGAAGAACTGATCCAGCACTTCCACGAAGAAGTGTATCGCTTCGAGGTAAGCGAGTTCGTTGTCGTTGGCGTCTACGCATGCGCAGAAGAATAGTCCGGCATAGCGGCGGTAGACGACTTTCGATGCGCCGCGGAATTCGACAAAGTTGGATTGGTGTTTCTGGTCGCGCGGTGCGACAAGGCGGTGGATTTCTCCCTTGAGCTTGATCTTCTCGTCGTCGTTGTATGGGCTATACCACTTGGCTAGGCGGGTCTTGCCTCTAAGGAATGAGTTAGCGAGTGCGCCTTGGAAATTTTGATTAGGATAACGCGGCACATACTGCCGGTTTTGAATCAGGATGAAGGAGAGGACCATCTTGTCGCAGAACCATCAAAGTCTCCCCTCTGACTTGATTGTAAGACACTCGGTAGCGAGCGATTGACGAAGTGGGATGTGTAGCAGCTCGGACCCCCCTGCAACTCCGCTAGCGTCTGGGGAAGTGAGGTGAGGTTCCTTCGTTGAAAGTTTGCGGCTAATTCCGTGCAAGACCATGAGCTTCTTGATTGCCAAATCATGAAACGACCTTAATCATAATAATCTTCGCACGACTCAAGCCTTACGCTGAAAGACATAGATGTCGAGGCTGGCGCGCTTCCATCGAGTTTGCTCACGCTCATGAGGAGACGGCAGGGCGTATTCGACTCCTGCAAGAAATCCAAACTTCGTAACAGCTTCAACGACTACATTGACTAAAACATAGAACGATGACTACGGCACGCATTGAAGTGCCATTCTGGCCTACTGGCATTGACGACCTCAGCTGGTCCGCCGACAATCTAATTGCTGTTGGCGGAAGCGACTCGGTCGCCATTCTGGTTCCTCGCTTGAACCGCAAAGGCCCAAACAACCTTTCCTGGGACAGTGTTGTCTTTCGAGTCAATGGGTTCAGTTTGAAGGAAATCCCTTTCAAGGACCCTTTCAGCTCGGCTAATTGGTCGCTTGGAGAGGAGCTTTCTATGCGTTACGTCGAGGGCCTCAAATGGTCACCACCAGGACTTGCGCAGTTCGACACATGTGTGCTTGCTATCCTGCACTCCAACCAAGCATTGGCTCTGTGGGAGTGTTTCGGTCAGCCGCAAAGCAAAGACAAATGGAGGCGTTGTCTGACTGTCAATCACGCTGTACAAGCGTACTATCGCAACAGTTCAACACCCGACAAGGAGACCAAGCAAGTCCGGCAGAGAATCAGAGCCTTTGCCTGGGCACCTGCCTTACGGGGAAAGCGCTCTTCGATCGATTCCAAACTAGCGGCGTACCTTGCGCCAAGCATACATTACTTAGCGGTCTCCACTGACGGTGGCGACATTCTCATCTTGAAGGTCGAGTCACCCCATCACGTTCTGGCTACGGAAAACGTCCAGTGGAGTTGCAATGTGGTACATCGCATAGGACTACATGCAACCAACGGCAATCCTCAATCCGGAATTTTGCAAAACAGTGGGGTTTCGCCGATCTCGAGTGTCACTGCTCTCGCCTTCAGTGCTTGGTCCGGCAGTGCTCGGTCACGACTTGCGTACATTGCAAAAGGGCGCCTCTACGTCTGTGATGTGCATTACGAAGAGTCAGCGGACCTCAGCCCCCGGCTGACCACAACTGACCCAATTGAGTTGGCATCGCCACTCGCATCAGAACTTTCTGGGCCCTTACAGTTTGCGCCTAGTTCTGACTCTCTCCTGCTCTTTGGACCGGATACGGTACTGAACGTCGATATAGCAGCATTCCCGACTGGCAAGCCACGGAGTCATCACCTTGACGGTAGATGGGATCCGATTACCGGCCTTGCTTTCGTTGCGAACGCGAATGGAAGTGGGAACGCAAACACAGATCTGCACATAGTCTCGCATCTCTCTACTGCTTCTTCTGCGACCTCGAGGCTACCAAAATCACTTAGCAAAGTGGCCAAATTGAAGGAGCCAAATTGGCAGAATGCGCTTCAAGAGGACATCGCCAACTATGCTGCGTCGAACGATCTAGGGTCAAGCGTCCAAGAACGTACGTGGGGCATTGCGTCTTCTCCCTTGGGAGACTTCGTCGCCACCTGCGTATCCCTATTGCCTAGCGACATTCCCGCTCATATAATACAATCGGAACAGAGGAGCATCGTTGCGATCACACGAGAGTACAGCAGTGAAGAGATCCCTCTACCATCCAGTGGCGGCCAATCACTGCCGGAGACCATATCTGCTGAGACACTTTCATATTGCTTGCATCAATACGCGACTCGAGACGGTAACATCGACACGACCAAGAATGACACGCAGAGCATTGTGCAATCGGCAATGAGGGCCCTCGACATTTCCGAGGAGGATCTCAACGTTGTCACTGAGATGCCACTCCCCCTGGGTGGAGAGAACTTCAACGACGACGAATTGGAGTCAAAGCTTGTCGATTATTTGATCTATTTGAGAGCACACATCTTCTACGGTCCCAACATGCTTTCGCGGCGTATTGAACGTCTCAAAGACGTGGCTTTCCAGCAAAAACCTAAGTTGCAGCTTGCGAAAGAATGCTTGAGCCACATTGGAGATGCCATCATTGGGCTTCCCGATAGGTTCAAAGGGGCCAGCGATCTGAGCAGAAAAATTGCAACTGCTTTCGCAGCTGCGAAAGCGAAGATCGACTCACATGGAAGCTCGGTCGACCCAGAAATGATGAATTCTGTGCGTTTCGTCGAACAGTGCGGCATCTGTGATGAAGACATCAAGTTCGAGAATCCTCGCTGGTCTCGATGTGCTGGCGGTCACCAATTCACAAGGTGCGCGTTGACATTCCTGTCCATCATGGAGCCGGGCATCAGCAAAAGCTGTCGTATATGCCAAGCCTTGTACATCAACGAAGATACGCTGCCTGCAATCAGTGGTACACCCTCTGAGATCGTGAAGAGTGAGGATAAGACCATGATTGATGGCGAAGCTACCGGAGGAAGTGGTGCAGCGATGACGGAAGATGGTCAACAACATCAACGCATCAATGTTATTGAACCTCAAGTCTCGCTAGCAAGACTACTTTTTGCTGCATGCGACAAATGCATTCTCTGCGGTGGGAAGTTCGTCGCTTAGCGACTTTGCCTGATGTCGTGTAACGTGGTAACCGGTACGCCGGTTAGGCTTGGCTGCAATTTGAATATGCATTCCTGAAGGTCGCTGTTGTCAATGCAACTACAGTGACCGGCTACTGTGTTGTATCATGGCTCGGCGATGGCTCTTGTGATTCCTTCCTGTGTGAAGGACGATAGTGGTTCAGCTACACATCCTCGTTGGCGCTAGAAGCCAGTGCAAAAAAGATCAAGGAGACAAGGGCAGCGTGTTCAATCGAAATTCTACTGGAAAGCGAGGGCTCGATGGACTCCGACATCAAACCAAGTATCGAGGGCAGCGTTCGCATGTCGGACTCGCCTCGACGCTCACCACATGTTACACATTCAGTCAGTAGTCCGGTCCGAAGCGTTCACCCCGAAATGCTTGAATCGATAAACAGCCAAGCCGATTTCGGTGCCAGAACAGCAGACTTCTTCGACGACACCACCAGTGAGGAGGATGAGGTTACAGGGATGCTGGACAGAGAAGCTAGCGGTGTTGAAGAAACCTTGCTTCACCGAGGGCGACATTCACAGAGCAAAAGACGACCATCACGACCTCAGACGGGCGTCAATGAAACTCCTGTCGCACAGAGCCAGGGTAAAGGTCGCTCTTCCCAGCCTGAAGGGGATGGATATCAGAGGCTTTCGCCAGTGAAAAGACCAGGAGAGAGCATCCGCTGCAAAGACGAACCAGATGTACCAGATACACCAAGTACTTCATTCAACGGCTCGATCACTGAGCTCCTGCCAGGGGAGCATGGTAGCAGTCCGCCGCAATACCCAAAGCCAGCAAGGTTCTCCGGCTTCAGCAGACCACACAGCACTGTTGACCCTCGATCTGAGCCGGCATACAGATCCTCTTCGGTTATGCCAGCGCCAGTTGCAACCAAAGTGGATCAGATCCTGTCAGCCCATGCCATCGCGCACGAAATCACCCTGCAGGCACTAATGCGTGACGAGACCACTCTGGACAGAACCATCGACTCGTTCGCGCCTATGCACCCCGGTGATCGAGGTTCGCTTCTACCCGCTTCGCTTCGAATTAATGACCCAAGAAGTCCAGGAAGCATGCGCGAGTTTTCAGCGTCAGGTGAAACACAACAGACACCAAGCTCGGGCAAACGTGTCCAGCTTGTTCCGCCGCCAATTGATACATCCGGACCAAGACCTTCACTTCCAGCAAGCTTAGTGCGGACACCGTATCCGTTCGAAGGCGAGGGCGTCCATCACAAAGATCTCAGCCACATGGTTGAAGGCGGCCAGGACACGAAAGCACCGATCCCAGACAATGAGAGCATGCTCACACTCAGCATCCGGCCCAGTGCATCCAACAGCCGCCGAAGAGTGACTTCCATCGCTCTACCAGGCTCAAACACCTTGACCACGATTCGAAGCGCAGGCTCCACAGAAAAAGAGAACCACTTCCGCGGCCTCGAATTCGACGACCAGGAACTTTTCCGTCAACTTAAGCTAGCATACGCTGAACTTTCTGGACCATGGAGATTCCTGAGCGCCAGAAGTCTCAAACGCATCGTAATCTCCGGCGCGGCCAGCAGAGCAGCAGAGGCCGGCTACGGCTGGTTACACTCACGGCGAAGTCCACGAGAGCTCGCGTTCAAAGGTCTTATAGACACGTTCAGCGAGGACAAGATTCTCGCGCATTACCATCGTCCTGCCATGGGCAAGTCGAGATACGCTTTTGTGCATTGGGCGCACCGACTGGCTGCTGCGGAGAACCGACGGGCGCCTGAGAGGGAGAACGCACGGCGCGAGGTGGAAGGGAATCTTGTGCGCAAACTCGATCAGCCGGAAGGCTTGGAGTTTGTGCTATCGTGGTCTATCTTGAGATTATCGCTGGCCCTACTTTCAGTGCTGATTCTCGCAGTTTCGGCTGTGCTCTTATGGACATTTCTAGGTCGCAGCACAACGTTCGATGACTTGGAAACGGGGGAGCCTGGTGGAATATCAGTCCATGGCAGTGGTTTCATGAATGCCGGAGACCGCGTGGGAACCGGCATGGCGATGGGCATCTGCGTGCTGCTGATAGGATTGAGCACAATAGCGGGCTGGATGGGCTTGAGCTGGCTTGTGATCTGATATCTGCATTTTCTTCTCTCTTCTCGATCAAATATTACATCCCACAAACTTTCGTAATCACCCCTGCAGTTCAAATAGCTTCCCAGCAACAGGCATCCACTCATCATCCCACCTTCTCTTCCCCTCTTCCAGCACGCCCTGCCTAAGCTTCTCCAACTCTCCCCCTTTGCCCATGAACAGCTCTTCCAGAATCCGAGTCAGTTCCTCGGCAGACCCAAACCCACGACCGTTCAGACCTTCCGTGACGAGCTCAGGCCATGCTTCGAATTTACTCCAGCCCGCGACGGGGAGGCCGGTGCCGAACATGTCTACGACTTTCATTGGCAAATCGACGCCTGAGGATGATGTGTGCAGGCTGATGCCCAAATTTGCCGAGCCGAGGAGCGAGGCGTAGTCTTCTGCGCTGAGCCATGCTGTGATGACGACAACATTTAGCAATTGCTTTCCTTGATTCAATTTCCGAATTTGCTCGAGATAGTACTCCTTCTGCGGACCCTTGCCCGTGATAATAGCGAGGATCTTAGGCAGACTGGTCTGGTTCGTAGCGGAAGCAGAGTACGCCACAAGCGCGTCAAGGAGGATGGAGAAATCCTCATCGGGAGTCCAGGATGTGGACGAAACGACAAGCCGCCAGCTGCCTTTCTCGATGTCCGGGGCGTATTGTGCCGCTTCCGGGAGTCTGTGTAGAAAAGCGAAGCGTTCGTTTTGCGAAAGGGGTTGGAAATGCTTCGGTGGGCGGTCGTGCAGAGCGGCGGCGTTGAGGCTCCATTTCGATTTGAGCACGCGAGCCATGGCGTGAGTGACGGTGAAGTGGGCGTGGGCGCGCGCGGAGAAGAAGCCTTCGTACCATTCGGAGATTCGCACGAGGGGATGCGTGTTGCCGAGGCGGAGTGCGAGGATGGAGTAGCCAAAGTTGTGCCAGTCGATGACGAGTCTTGTTTTGCGGAAGATGCACAGGAATTGAGCCACGGCGAGTGTTGGGATTGATGGTGGGTTTTGGACTAGCATCCATTTCGCTGGTGCGGTCTTGTATCCGAGGGCGTAGTAGAGACTCCAGATTTGGTGCAACACCTTCAGTGGTGCTGTAAGAAGGAACAGTAATTTGTTGCCGGTTTGCAGATATTTTGGGAAAGTAGGAATCGGCAAGACGGATATCAGACGATTGGCCTGAATGTCTGGGTGGACATCTGAGTCGACATAGCCAACGATCACGGCTCTGCCTCCTTTGGCAGCAATACTCAGGGCGTGGTATTGCATTCGAGGACTCCGGCCAATGTCACCGAGCACGACGACGTGGACAGACGTGCCAGCCTTGAACACGCCGTCCGCATTCTTATGTTTTTGGTAAGAAGCATAGCCTGACTTTTCGGCATTCTTCTTGTCTTCCTCTGTGAAATCCGAGTCTTTAAATTCGCGGGATTGAGAAGGATCGAAGATTTGAGGCAAGGTGGCGATGAATATAGTCAATGCTGTAGACGCCGCAAAAGCGAATGGCAGGATCAACTGCAGGACGTCCAGCAGGTCCATTCTGCGAATTGATTGAAGGATTGGTGTTGGATTGGGATGACGTCTCTTTGTTCTTTAATCTTTAATCAAAAGTCCAGCTGTTGGTTGGCCAGGGTCGATGAATCGGCACTGCCCGTTGGTACGCTAGAGGAGCAGGGCCGCGGGCAATTGTTTGGATTTCAGAAGGTGAGATTCAACGAATGCTTGTATGGAATTGATGAAAGGTGCTGCACAAAATCATATTCGACAGTTAGAATCGAAATCTGACTCAGAAATCGAAAGATATCGTCTTTAGCTAGGCAATTCTCGAAACTTCGACCTGGCCGGCTTTGAATATTGAAAAGAACAATATAAACATTGATCCCCCGTATCAAGCATTTTGCAACAAAGCGTTCAGCATCTGTGTAAACTTGTGAACCGCGCTTCAAAGATAGGGGCGCCATAGAGATCTGTGCAGATTGGCATGGTCGTTGTCTATCCCACCTTGATCCACCACTAGCGACCGACTGACGATCTGGTTGCCGACGTTTGCGTTGCGCAGAGCAAACAACACCGTCTCCCGTTCTCCCTGCTACCTACCTAAATGGCACGATAGGACCCAACAAAGCCTCGCCGCAAACCTCCCTCGACCTGCAACCATCCAAGCACTCCCGACGCCTGGATGTCTATGGCCTCCACCTATGCGCTTCCCGTGACCCGCGGGAGCGATAAGGCAGGAAGCCATCATGGTCACACTCACTCCTTCTCCGGCTCACACCTCTCGCCTGCCTCTGCCAACTCCAACAATGCCTTCGCATCCTCCAACGGCCACCAACCTGTCAGGAAGGCTGCCTCGAGCAGCAACCTGCTCTACACTCACGATGAAACGAGTCGCGAGAACAGTCCATACCCGTCGCCCGAACATGAGCACACTTACGCCCAGGCTTTCAGGACAAACATCGACGCGGTTCAAGCAAACGGGCATTCTTGCGGTCACTCACACGGCCATTCACACGGCCATCCACACAGCCACTCCGCTGGATCTCCAATGAAGGGAAGGGCAAGAGGAGAGTTGGACCTTGGAAGAGCTGGCGTGAACAACAGCACATACACACCGGCGCTCAGCGACATTCCCGCTGCCTCTGCCTCTTGGTTCTCATTGCCCGAGGCATTGACGGCGTTGCTCGTACCGCTGCCATACTTGTTGGCCTCGGCGGCATACTCGTCAAACGGTGGGCCAGTGACCGAAGATGGCTTCCCTCCTCTCTCAGCCTACGCGAAGCTACAAAAGGCGGTTTTGACATCGACTTCTGACCTGCCTTCTAGGGAGCCTGAGAGACCCTCTGGATTCGTCGAAGCATGCCAATTGGCCTCGGGGACTTTGCTTTTGGTCGGCCTTCTATCCAAGATACGGGCGTCTGAACGGCAATTGGATCGACGCAAGGAACCAAGCACTTCTCGGCAGGCAGGTATTGCTCTGGATGTCCCGACGGCTAAGTCGGTGGCTTTGCGCTCGCTGAGCGTTGGTCTGCCGTTCTATGCTGCCATGAAGATTGGTGGTATGCGGACAGGCCTCGTTCTGCTCGCAATGATGGGTGCGAACTTGACTTGTATGGACAACGCTCTCAAGCCTTCATTCGGCCAGTGGATGCAACAAGCTATGAAGAGGAAGCTCACGTTGGCTGCTATTCTCCTGTCTGCGATTTCTGATTTCTCCGGTCTTACAATTCACACCTCATTTTCGAACTTGATCCTTGGTTATCTGGCTTTGACGATCACTGTCGTTTTCTTGCACCCTCCGCTTCCTACTCCGACTGCTCAATCCTCGCAGTCAATCACTTGGGCCGCTTCTTCTTTGACTTCGTCAGCCGGCGACGTCAACCTCACTCTCCTCGCGGGCGGGTTGCTCTCGCTCGCGACAATCTGTGCCTCCATCTTCCAAGCAAGATCGCCATCCATTGTCCCGACTTCAATCGTATTCAGCACATTGTCAGTTGCGAGCGCAACCGCCGCAAACCTTTTCGCACAGCCCGCAACCCTGCGCCAGTCTGCTAAGGCCGGACTTGGGCTTGGTTGCCTGCTGACATCGAGCTGCGCGTTCTTGTTCTCGCCTACATTGTGGCCCGGAACCATCTGCAATGGCGGGCTTTCAGCATTGGCATTCGCTGGCGTTATTTTCGACACTTCCTCTCCTTTGTCTGGCAAAGATGCTCACGCCCATGATCATGCGCACAACGTCAACACCCGGCATCATCATCATGCTGACGGAGACTACTCGCGCTTCACGCATTTCGTTCTTTCTCATTGCGAGGCAGGCTCTCTTATACACAGCATCATCATTGAGAAGGACTCTAGACGGATAGCGTATTTCACGTGGTAAGTCTTCACGTGTCCTGAGCAACTTGTCTTAAAACACAGCTAACATCACTATCAGCTTGAACTTCGCATTCATGCTTATCCAGGGCTTGTATGGCTACCTCAGCGGATCTCTCGGTCTTTTGAGCGACACTGTTCACATGTTTTTCGACTGCCTGGGTCTCGTCGTTGGCCTCGGCGCTGCGGTTGCGTCCAAATGGCCCACCAGCCCAGAAATGCCCTATGGGTGGGGCAAACTCAACACCCTTGCTGGTTTCGGTAACGGCATTTTCCTCATGCTGGTCAGTGTGGAATTTGTTTGGGAGGCTGCTGAGGGCATTCTCGAGGGCAGAGAGTTGAGAAGAGTCAAGGAGTTGTTTGTCGTCAGTACACTCGGGTTTCTGGTCAACATGGTTGGACTTTTTGCTTTCGGGCACGCGCATCACGGGCATGATCATGGACACGGCGGGCACGATCACGGACATTCTCACGGACATTCGCATGCGCACGATCACGGGCATTCCCACGGACACTCTCATGGCCATTCGCACGATCATTCTCATGGACTCGAACACGCACATGGCCATTCTCACGACCATTCGCAATCGCAATCGAACGGGCATGCACACGGACACTTACATACGGATGACCACAAGCACGACCATTCCGCGCATGATCACTCGCACCATTCTCACGATCACAACGACAACATGCACGGCATTTTCCTGCACGTCGCTGCAGACGCCGGCGGCTCTCTGGCTGTCATTATCTCCACCGCTATGACCTTGTGGAAGCCTTGGTACCTGTGGGATCCTCTTGCAACCATCATCATCGCCATTCTCATTTTCGCCGCGGCGGTACCTCTGGTAATTTCCTCCGGCCAGAAGCTGCTGCTGGTCGTGCCAGACGATCTGGAATACGGTATCAAGATCGCTCTCCAGGAGCTTAGTGAGATGCGTGGAGTAGTTGGCTACGCCGTACCACGCTTTTGGCTCGATGACAGAGAAGCGGCAGAATCGCACGATCACCATCATCACGGCCACGACCACGGCCACTCTCATGGAGGAGGCAAGTCCAAGGTCTGCGGTGTTATCCACGTCATCGCAGCTCCTTACGCAGACTTGGAGGATGTCAGAGACAGAGTCGACGACCTGGCTCGCGAGCGCGGCATGGACATGCTTGTCCATGTGGAGCGCGAAGGAGAAGGGCAATGTTGGTGTGGCGGCGGACAGAGGACTTAACTTTACTTCTTCTTTTCTTTTTTCTTTTCCCTTGTGTTCGGTCTAGATTGATTTTCTTCTGTACTATTACGGCGTTGGCAGATGTGGAAAAATCCGGAATCGATGTACAAGAAATCGCGGATTGGATATGAGGGCGCATTATGGCCGGTAGGGTGACACAGCATGCTCGCTCGCATTTGAAGCGGCGGCCTTTTTACATATTTACCAAAAAAACGTCTAGATCATATCATTGGTTTTAAGATGACTTCCTCTTCGTTATTTGTATTGCTGGACATTCTATCTCATGCGTTTTGTAATAGCGCTTTGATGGATCCAAAAGTCGGCGCACGTGACACTTCGTTTCGTCACCAACTTTTTTCCATGCAGGAAAGTTTTGGCCCACATTTTAACACCAGACCCAATCTAACGATCTAGTCATAATCTATTCTTATGATCATTCACAAACAAATTGCTCGAGACTGCTGTACCGGATATACTAGACATTTGACTGGAATCCGTACAAAAACGGGCTTGATATCAAACCATTTCTTAAATCGCCAAAAGAGCCCGACGGTGCTTACCAAAACCCGCCACTTTCACATCAAAATGGCTTCAGAACCGCCTTTGCTGAAGACGACGATTCTCCCCGTCGATGCCACAAAACTCGGCTCTCTTACATCAAGACCCATACAGAATGACATTCTGGACGACTTGGACATCGAATTGGACGCAGATTCAGCCGACGCCCAACATCTGCGCAAAGCCGCGGAGCAACTCAAAACTTCAGATATACCTGTAGCATTTCCCACAGAAACTGTGTACGGTCTTGGAGCGGACGCCACGAGAAGTGCAGCTACCAGAGGAATCTACAAGGCCAAGCAGAGGCCTGCGGATAACCCTTTGATCGTCCATTTCGCGTCCCTGGAGCAGTTGAGGACTTTGCTTCGACCTACCGATGGATCATCTCAGAACGGCACTTCCACCAGCTCACACGACGACCCCATACCGTCTATCTATCACCCACTGATCAAAAGATTCTGGCCTGGTCCCCTCACCATCATCCTCCCAAATCCGCCACACTCCCCTCTTGCGCCGGAAGTGACAGCCGGCCTGACCACCTTCGGCGCACGAATGCCCCGACACCCTTTGGCCCTGGCATTGATCAAAACGAGCGGCGTCCCCGTCGCTGCACCCTCAGCAAATGCGTCCACGAAACCGTCTCCCACGGCGGCGGAACATGTCGCTTACGACTTGGACGGTAGGATCGAGACCATTCTCGACGGTGGACCTTGTGATGTCGGCGTCGAAAGCACTGTCGTAGACGGACTTTCATCGCCGCCTTTGGTGCTTCGACCGGGCGGAATCAGTCTGGAGCAATTGAGGCAGTGCGAGGGTTGGGAAAACACCCAGGTCGGCTATAAGGATGTCTCAGAGAAGGGCTCAAAACCTCGAGCTCCGGGCATGAAGTACAGACACTACTCACCGAAAGCGACAGTCGTGCTCTTTGAAAGTGGGAAGAAAGCTCCAACCCGGTCAGATTTGGAGCAGTATCTCACACCGAGCAAGAAACTCGGCGTCATCAGGACGAAGCGATGGACTGTCAACGCAACAGGCGAGAACGGTCCGATCGGGCAGTCTTCACCTGAGCAAGTCGAGTCTGTACCTCACACGAACGGCGACGAACCCTCAATACCAGGCTTCGCCGGCATGCTGCAGAGCATTCATAAGCAACACGTCAAGCGAAGCGTCGAAACGCACGCCGCAGAAAACGGAGAGAAGTCTTTTACACTGCTTGATGTAAATCTTGGAAGTGACACGGCGGATATAGCGCGAGGAGTTTTCGCCGCATTGAGAGATATGGATAGACAGGATGTCGATGCGATTTTTGTCGAGGGCATTGATGACGAAGAGGGAGATGTTGCTGCCGCGGTTATGAATCGGTTGAGGAAGGCGGCGGAGGTGAAGGTTAATGCTTGAAGTGAAAGATGATATGAGCATTGGCCGGCGACTAGGTACGATTGACATGCGAAGCGGAGAAAAAGGCGTACATGGAGCTTTCAATGCTCAGCATGGAATGGGACAATGCATAGACTACATAGAGACATCTTGGAATTGAGAGACGGCATCGTTGTGCCCATCTCATTGAGGGCCACACAGCCTTTTGAAGGACTTGATAATATTTTGGTACAGTGAAAGTCCTCCAATTCTCTTCTAGCGGTGGATATATCTTTCATCCATTTCGAGACGATCGAGTGACATCAGATAGCCGTGTAAGCGCACAACAGCCCACCATCATGACCAAATTGACTTTCCTGACATCCAACCGAGCCGTCTGCTTAAAACCAGTCCTCATGGATACGTCAATCATATCTGGCGTTTGCCCTCCGAATTCTGATATGCGAAGAACGAACTTCGGGGATAAGCATGCAGGCGTGCTTGCGAAGGGCAAAGCTTAACGAAGAACCGGTGCCACTATCTGCCCCATTTGCCATCGTGCATCTCACATCTTGCATCTTTGCTCATTTCCGTAGATCGTCCCTTTTTATCTCTGTTCTATCAAGTATTCCTAGTTCTCGGGAATATCTCTTGACCTCTCCTTGTCTCTGTTTGATAAACCATCAGGAGTGACTGTTTTCACGCATCTACTCCACGACACCCTACCACCCCTCAGTCACCGCCACCACTTTATCAATCATGGGCAGCACCGAGCCAACTTCAGATGTCGTCACAATTCTCGTGACGGGCTTCGCAGTACGTCTTTGATACCTACCTATAGAAAGAAATATAGATTTTCCCATTCGCATGAAACAACCATGTAGTTAACCCTTCCTCCCCCCAGCCCTTCCAAGACCGCTACCCCATCAACCCCTCCTACGAAATCACCCGACTCCTCCCCACCCTCCTCCCGCCCACAGCAACCCACGCCACCACAGTGCACATCCTCACCTACCCGAACCCCATCCGCGTCAGCTACAAAGAAGTGCGCGCCCTGGTCCCCTCCATGCTGGCCTCCTACGCCCCCAACGTAGACCTCGTGCTGCACATCGGCATGGCCTCGGGGCGGAAACACTACTCTCTCGAACGCCTCGCGCACCGCGACGGGTACAGTCGCAGCCCGGACGTGGACGGCGAGAGACTCGCTCCCGACGCTGGGTCGAGAGATTTCGGGGATTGTAAGCATGTGCTCACCACTACGTTGGATTACGACGAGGTTTTCGCGGGGTGGGAGGGGAATTTACGCAGCGAGGGTGTGGAGGGTGTGACGGTTGAGGAGTCGAACGATCCGGGCCATTATCTCTGTGATTATATTTATTTTAACAGTTTGGCGTGGTTTGCGAGGCGGAATCAGCAGGTTAGTGATGGACGGGTGGAGGATAGACCGGTGCTGTTTTTGCATGTTCCCGCGGAGAGTGACGGGGAGAGTTTGGAGAGGGGGACGAGGGCTACGACGGCGTTGCTGAGGGCGATGGCGAAGAGTTGGTCGGTGAGCAAGAGGTATGAGCGGACGATTGCGTGAGGGTGGGTTGAGGGTTGGAGGGTGGCGAAATTATTATCTGAGGAAGAGGCGGGAGAGTGATCTTCTCTTCTTTGTTCAGGCGTAGCATATGAGGATCTTTTTCTGTCCTATCAGCACACGAGATACCCAATTTTTCGCACGTATATAGAGAAGTTGCGCGATTGTACATGCGTTTGAAAAGAAATATGCGAACATGAACAAATCACTACCTCGAAATCTTATGTTCATGCTCCGAGCTTCCTAAATAATCTAATACTGCGCCCACCAAGCTCCTCAAAACATGAAGACGAAAAAGGCCTGAAGAATAATAGTGTGGGAGTGAGTATAGAATGCTATGAATACTTGGCTTCACTTCCTCATCCACTTGAGCATTCATAGCCTATCAGAAAACATCGTCTCGTGCTACACGAAAGCCAAAAACATAGAAGCAAGCACACAAAGAGCAAGAATGGAAAACCCTCGCCCTTCCTGAGAACTCAAGAATTTCCAAAGGCCAACGTAAGGTAAAAGGAGAGAAAGCCCCTCTCCAACCTCCCAATGAACCCAACCAAAGAAAGAAAGAAAGAAAGAAAGAAAGAAAGAAAAGGCGTTGATGAATTCGCTCCATTCTCGTTCAAACAGCTTCAAATCCAAAGCAGATTCATGGATCACAATAACGAGATAGATAGAGACGTTGACCTCCCTCCCTGTCCATCCTCATCACGTAAATAATCGATACACCAAAGAAACAAGCAAAGGAACAAAACGCTAGTCATCTTCCCCTCCGCCAGATCGTAACTCCATAGCCCATCGAGAAAATTAAAAAAAAAAACAGGAAAAGCCAGATATTAAGAGCCTTCCCTCCCCATTTGTCATCCAATCCCATTCGCGCAGGATATCCCCTTCCATAAAACGCCGGGCTTCGCGAAGCATTCGTCAATCAAACATAAAAACCAATCCAAGAAATCGAAAAAGTAAAAGAAAACCAGTAAAAGAAGTGACCTCCACACAAGAAGGTCGAGACAAGAAAAAAATAAATAATTCAAGAAGGCGCCATCTCGAAATCCGCCTGCCGTCTCAACTCCTTCAACTCACTCAGCTGACTTGCAACATCTGTCAAAATATCGTGCATTGGGCACGCCTGCTCGAGCATGCCGTTCTTGAAGGGCCGGACCATGTTTCTTATTGCTAGTGTGGAGATGCAGGTCTGTTTTGTATCACAAAAAAAAAGTCAGCACTTCCATCCCGGAAAGAAGATACACAATCTTGGTGATTGGTAATGGGGTTTGGCTTACCTCAATCCTACTAATCTGATGCTCCACAAAATTCACTAAAAACCGATCCGTCACCTCGCCCTCGCGCTGCTTCATGCGCTCCAGCAGGGCGGTCTCAGGCGGTTTGAGGGACGTGACGCCCGTGCTCTCCAAACTGGAACAGAGCATTTCAAGGCGCAAGCTGACGTTCCACAAATCCCACACGTTCTGCGTGTCGACGGTGAGCGGCTGACCGCGCTGGCGGGACGTGAGCTGGTCCTTCTCGGCGTTGGAGCGCGCTTCCGCCTCGGCTTTTTGCTGTTGGACGAGTAAGCGGGAGGCGAGGCTGTGCGGGTACATGAGGTAGATGTATTCGGGGTTCTCGAGGCCTTTGAGCGTTCGCTGGCCGAGGTCTTTCACTTCGAAGCCTTGCGAGGAGAGGGACCGGAGTTCGCGACGGATCGCTTCGGAGAGGAGGTCGTCGGACATGGTCTCTTCGCTGCCGGTGGAGTTGGTGCGGTCGGTTTCGATGTGGGATTCGAGCAGGCGTTGCACTTCGGCGATGAAGTCGGAGGATACGCAGATTTGGCCGCCGTCGGCGACGCCTTCGATGCGAGCGGCGCGGTTGACCATGGGCCCGAAATAGTCCATGCGTTTGGTGACGGGGTCGACTTCGCACACCGGCTGGCCCCAGTGGATTCCCATGCGAACGCTGAGGCCGCGGAAGATGACGTTGCCGTCGGCGTCTTGGACTTCGTCGCCGTGGACGGAGGAGAGGATTTCTTGCGGCCATTGGACTTCGAGGAGTTGGGATTGGATGGTGAAACACCACAGCAGGGCGCTGGTGACGGTAGGGAAGGCGACCATGAAAGCGTCACCTTCGGTCTTGACTTCGTATCCACCGATGATACGGAGGTGGCGGCGCATGACTTCGTTGTGCATGCGGATGGCAGAACGCATGGCAATGGGGTATGTCTCCCAAAGGATAGTCGAGTTCTTGATGTCGGTGAAGACCAATGTGACATCGCCAACGGGGGCGTCGACTTCCTGGTCGAGACGTGCGAGTTTGGAGTCGCCGACGTTCTCCCTACCACGCTTGCCTTTGCGGCCAGCGCTGAAGTAGTCGAGCGGTGGTGAGCCGGATGGTCCCATACTCATGCTGTGCGTGCGAACCTTTGCGCGCTCGCGCTTCCTCAGATCCGTGATGCCGATCATCATGACCATGATCTTGCCTGTGGCGCCGAAAGCGATGGCGAGATCTCTCAGCTTCTGCGCCGCACGCATCAGATCACCACGCTCCGAGCGCGCGACATCGACAGCAAAGTCAGGCGTGAGGTAGTCCCACAGTTCACGCGAAGCCAGAAGAATCATCTCGTCAGACTCCTTCAGAGTGACCTGCACAACGTGCGGTGCAGCAATCACACAAGGCGTGAGTTGCACAAATCCAAATGCCCTTGAGACATCCAGCTGGTCATTGAGCTTGCCCTGTCTGGAAACATAGCCACCCGCCTCGCGAATGCGTTGCCTCTCTAGCGACTCTGCAGGATCATGTTTGCGTGTGATGACACGATGTCCGCCCTCCGATTGAATCAGCAGCGCCTGCGCATCACCCACGTTCGACATGAACAGCTCCATCCCGTGGAGATACATGACCGTAGCGACACTACCGCTGGTCATGTCATCGTCTCCCAGTTCGGGGCCCGAGACGCTACCTCGGTGGACGAGCGCGCTGCCGGGATGTTCCCTCTCATTGATGGCTTGCATGGCAGCCGTGGCGAGGTCTTTGTTCAGACCTAGGTAGGTTCGCCTGAGCGCATCGACAGGCGTCTCGCCAGACTTGATCTTCTCCAACTCCTCGCTGAAAACGTGCTTGAACTTCTCGTGGAGGTACTTGGCCACACGACTTCCACCCGAGGAGAGGGACTGTCCGTCGAAAAGACCGATGAGCGTTTCGGCTTCGTGTCCTCGGAAGCGAGGAACGACCATGTCGAGGGTGGAGAGATGCTCATTGCGTCCCAGAGTATCGGCCATACCATAGGGCATACTAGTCCCAATGACTGAGCCTGCCGTTCTGATACGGCGGTCAGGCGCTTGGTCCGGAATTGAGGGGATCGTCAACGTCACGTCCATAAGACCAAGGATGCGCAAGTTGACCAGCGAAGAGAAATCCGTGAGGTCCCTAGACTCACGTCCATTCGCGGCGTTGGGCGTCTGTTTGATCTCGAGGCGTTTGTTGCCAGACAAATTGAGGTATCGGAGTTGATGATTCCAATTCCAGTTCCAGTCGTAAGGCCAGTTGGATACGTTGTACTTGAGCATGTTGCTACCAACGTCAAGGATTGCAAGTTTCTGCACTTTACCCAGCTCCGCTGGTAGGACTTGGAATTTGTTGCTGTTTATGTGCAGGACTTTGAGCGAAGAACCCTCTTCAAGGTCTTCCGTCGGTAAGGATGAGAGATCATTGCCTGAGAGGTAGAGTTCCGTGAGGTGCGTCCAACGCTTGATGGTACGAGGTGGAATATCGTATAGTTGATTGTAGGAGAGGTTGAGAATCCTCAGCTCAGGAAGCAAGACCAGCTCATTGAACACATCATCCTCAAGTCTGTTGTCTGCAAGAAACAAGTGCCTCAGCGAAGTCGAGAACGTAGCCGCCAATTTGCTAGAAAGCGTTGAGTCCTTCCTGTTCTGAGGTGTCATGGTTTGCATGCTGGACGCAGTATTAGTCCGACCAATGCCGCCCATCTTCTGGGAAGAGTGCGAGACGACAGAACCCTTTCGAGAAGCTGCTCCCGGCGAGCTAGACACGCTGAGCATTCCCGACGCCTGGCTCGGACGGCGCAGAGCGAAGTCTTCCAACTTGCCCACATCTTCGAACTCTTGACTAGAGCCCATGCTAGGAGTCTGTTGAGGCGTTGTACCTGCCGATTCCGGCAAGGCAGGTAATGGGTTACCCGGCTTGGGGAATTCGCTGAGGACGTTGGAGGACAGGTTCAGTGTTTCGAGGCGCTTCGCGAACCAGATCTCTGGGGGCAGGCGGTCCAAGTTGTTCTCACGCACATCGAGATATCTCAGCTCGGTCAACCTACCGACCTCTGCTGGCATCCGATTGAGCTCATTCTTTGCGATGCTTAGATACTCCAGTTTTGATAGATTGCCAAAGTGCGGTGAAAGCGATACAAAGTGATTCTTGCTGATCGTGAGCTTCGTAAGATTCGACATCTTCATGAACAATGCGTCAGGTAATTGTGAAAGTTTCGCCGAAGCCAGATTAAGTACGGAAAGCGTTGGCACGGGGGAATTAAGGTCGAAACGTGTTACAGGGTTGTGGTTGAGATACAGGACCTTGAGTCGCGAAAAGGATCCCTCGAAGGCGGAGATGGAGTTGTGTCCGAGCATTAGCATTTCCAACTTGGGCAGTTGAGACACGATATCCATGTTGTTGATACCATTGAAGCGCGCATCAATCTCCTTGAGATTTGTGAGGTTGGCAAATGACCCGTGAAGCGGGCCAGCGAGTCGGTTGTTCGTAGCCCAGAGTCTTTCGAGGTTCGTAAAATTGCTGATGTCGCCCAGGTCAGAGATAGAGTTGAAACTCACGTCCAAGTCCACGAGCGTAGCAAGTTCGCGCAGAGCTTCGGGGAACTCATTGAGGTTGTTTGACGAAAGATTGAGACTCCGCAGGGCGCCAAATCGATCGAAATATTGTGGGATGGTGTTCAAGATGTTGTTCGAGAGCTTCAAGCTGACAAGACCTGACAGCTTGAACAACTCCGCATGCTCCAGTTGCTCCAGCCTGTTGTTGGAGATATCCAGCATGGTCAGCTTGAGGGCGAGCGGCAAGCTCTGTGGTATCCGCCAGGCTTCATTACTTGTGTACTTGATCTCTCGCAGCTGCGTGCAGCTCTGAATGAAGTCTTTGGGAATATCAAGCTTCAAGTTTCTGGAGAGGTTCAGCGTGATGATCTCAGTAGCCTTTTGGTACAGCGCAATCGGGATGGTGACCAGATTGCGTCCGGACAGGTCAATGTGGTTGAAGCGCTGCATTTTGTTGAAGCCAGGGTCACGCTCCAAGCTGGAATATCCACTCATCTTGGCCGGCAAGAAAGTGAACCGACAGAGATAGCCATGGTCCTCACGTCCAAGATCTTCGAGCTTGTCATTCTCGTGGTATCCAGCCTGCTCTAGCAGCCGCTTCTGCATTACGAGCGGCCTCTCACCAGCCTCCAACTGCCGACTCGTATCTTGCTTGCGCATAACGATCTGATAGTTGTCGAGTTCGTCTTGGAGGAAGGTCTTCTTCGCCATCATGGAGATCAGCTCCGCCGCGGTCGTGTTCAGACTTGCTGATATGACCGCAAACGTGCTGTCCGCTCTGAAGATTCTCATGAAGTACATTGGACCAGGATCTTCATCGCCAGGCATGTTGCCATCTTCGTCGATTTCTCGTAAGCGTTCGACGTTCTCGTCGGTTTTTCGTTTGACGGCCCAACTGTCTGGTGCATCCCAGGCGCCTGCTTCTTCCTTTTGCTGTTCCTTTTGAGCTTGCTGCTCGCCTGGAAATCCAGTGTATATCTCGCTCGCGGGAGGTGTCATGGGCGGTTGCCGTCGATCAATGATACCCTCCATGTTGTTCAAATCTGTGTCCAGATCCCATAGTGCCGCCCCTCCCGTCTCATGTGCATTTGGATCTTTGGCTTGCTTCGACTCGGAGCTCGTCTCACCCCGCCGCTTCCCGAATGGCAACCTGGACTGTTTCTGCGATGCCGATGTGCCATTTGTGCCCTCAATAGGGCGTGCTGATGGTCGGGATACGGAGGCAGTATCCATGCGTGTCTTGTTAGGCCGCTGAGCTTGTTGCTGACTCTGTAGCGAAGTCGTAGATGCTGAAGAGCCCAGTGCTTCTGGTGCGCCCTTCTCTCGCTTATGTCTGCCTGTTATGCGATCCACAATCGATCTCTTGGGCTCTCGTCCACTGGGTGATCGTTGTGCAATGCTATTGTCGCGGCTTTGCGCACTCTTAATGCTCGGCGACGGGCTTGTTGCACGGCTCCTCAGATTCAGTGTTGAGCCCATGGTAGAACCTTGCCGCAGGGGATTTGCAGTTTGGTCACGACTTGTAGAAGCTCTCAGAGGGAAGCCAAAACCACCAGTTTGTTTTTCGTCGTTACTTCGATTGTGCCTATGTCCTGGCAGGTGTAGCCTATGTCCACCAATTGAGGCCTTATGTGATCGACCGCTGTTGCTAGATTCGGCTTGTGAGGGCTGGCTGTTGCTCTGGTTGGGCGCTTCCTGCCAAACTGTTAGTCCAGGCCTTCTCCAGGGAAGAATCGATTTCAATATCCAAGCCCTTTCACACTTACTTGGGTATCTTGATACACCCACGGCGTCACCTCACTACTTGGCGCAGGAGCTGGTGTCCGCGGCCGTGAGCTCGTAGGGCTCGGAGGCCCGCTACCTCTCAACATAGCATCATTCATGGAATTGTTCCTATTCCGTGGGCCACCTCCAGAAGCGAACCCTGGGATGGAGTTCTTCAACGAGCTCGTCTCCGAGTTATGCCTACTGCCGTATCCTCCGGTCCTGCTGGACGACTCATTGGCGAACTCTTCGCCAAAGAAACCTTGGAGCTTTTTCTGAAACTTGCCACCCATGCTTCCCTTTGAACCTTGTGACGATATCGTGGTCGCGCTGGCTATTGAAGGCCGCCTGTCTTCGCCGTCTTCTTGAAATCCCATTCCGCCTGGTGGAGCGCAGCCTGGTGAGACCTGGCCTAGATTCTCGTTTGAATGCGCGAAGTATCCGTCAAATACGGAAGTGGCCATCTGCCGTCCGTCATGTTTGCCTGTCGCCCAAGGGGGGATCGCACTGGAGGTGGGAGGATATCGGTTGATCGCAGGCGTGCTGGTCGAGCCATGATGTATGGGAAACTCGCTCTGGTATCTGTCCATGGGCTGTTCCATAGGTGAAGGGCCGCCGTCGTCCCATGGCGCGATGTCGGCGCGAGATTGGTTCGTTTGTGGTTTTTGAGGCAGGCTGCCTGGCGAGACGGCAGTTTCGTTGTCGAATCTGCGCATGCGAATGTCAGTATTGTTGCTCTGCAAACCGTGGAGTGGCTATGCGGGCATGCAAGCAGCCGCGCAGAACAACATCTGCAGCCAAGCGTCCGGCGAGCTTGCGCAACGCTGTGAGGCTTCGTGCCACCCGATCTCAGATGAGAGGACACCACCACCTCAACAAGTTGCGACGCCCGCATGAGTGCGCAAGAAAGGACATTTCCGATGATATAACCTACCCAGACTTTTGACCTTTCAACTTCCCAAAGCCAGTTCCTTTCGCCGCTTTCGCATCCACAGCCGACACGCCAGGTCCCCTCACCGTGTCCGTCGACCTATAACTCTCAGCAGAGCCATGGCGCTGCTGATATTGATTTTGCGGAATGTTGTCGCTGCTCGCTGGGCCGGTGGCAGGGTTGCTGGTGGGGCTGCTCGAAGGATTGCTGCTTGCGTTGTGTCCAATGTGGAGTTTGCCGCGCAGCGTCATGCTCTCGCAAGCTTGCCAGCACGGCTGGCGGGGACTGAATGAAAAGACGTCGAGGGTATCGGGCGGCGTGCCACGGTGGGCGAGGAGGGAGAAAGGCGCGAAAGTGCTAGCTGGGTCCCATCAATGGTCGTCCGACGCGGTCCGGTGAGTATGTGGCGGGTTTCGCTATGTCCGCTTTGCAGCTGGTGGTGGGTGTCGACGTAGCTGGGGCGAGAATGAGAGGTGTTTCGGCAGGCCGAGGGAGATTTAGGTAGTTGCGGTGAAGCGTTGGTGGAGAGTGGGATTAGACAATGAGTCGTGTAGAGTCGTGGCAAGGGTGTAGGGCACGTCAGGGTAGTAGGGTGTATGGCAGTCGTGGTAGTAGTGGCAGTATACCTAGCTAACTAAGTGCAGGCAGCGCGCAGGCCAACAGAGAGAGCGAGAGACAGCATCGAGCACAGATGCGGGCAGCCTTGGGGATTCCTAGCGTCCATGCAGGCGAGCTCGTTCCGGGCCACTGGCGCTGTGGATATTCGGTTCGACGGGGAAGTAGGGATAATCGATAATCGATGAATAGAGCAGATCACTTATGATAATACGGCCACTTGCGAAATCCTAATCAATAGTAAAATCTCCCCAGCATGAACGCAGTCAGTCCACACCCAATACATGTGAGAGACACCCTTAAGCTCAGCTCGGGTATACAGCTGGGGCAGCCATCGGCGCAATTGATGCCCTCCCAGCTCACCGGTAGCAGCAGCAGCGTGAGATCTACCCAGCTAAAAGCGACATCTACATGCAACAAGGCACAGCTACATGGTACATGTCTACCTCAACGGATGAATGACAGGGCGAAAGGAGGTGCACGAGCAAGCCAATCGCCTAATTACATCTCACCACCTGCACGGGCAGAAGAGGTTCGGGCCAGCAGTTCGCTCCCACTTGGGCTTGCTGGCTTCGGCTGGCAAAGAGGCGATCGTGCGCGGAGGGCTTTCCTTCGGCTTTTCGCCCCGCAATAATCTATAAGAGGCATCCATGAAATAGGGTCGTCCTCTTTTCCTTCCGACACGACGGACAAAGGAAAGGCCGCTGAGTAACTTGGGATCTCACTACTACTGACGACAGGTACATCCATTGCGCAGCTCGATGTTGCCCGAGGAGCCTGGCGTTGCATCGCAGCATTCCAGCTTGTGTAGCCAAATCCGAGCCTCTGACCTCACTTACCTCGGCCACATGGCATGATTGCATGTCCTTATTTGGTCACAGCACTTGATCAATATGGCCATTGTGGCATTGGCTATCTCTGGACCTTGAGGTGCTCGCATATACTCCGTCATAGAAGTGCTCCTTTCTTTGAAAGAAGTTTCCAATGGCGTCGGCATCCACAACTCTCTGATGCCCACAAATCCCGGAGAGCAAATCGCGGCGAAGTTAACAAGGTATGCAATACACGGCGTGTAAGTGTCGCGCATATTCCACAGCAAGATACTGATGAGAGAGCGGACCTCTTGTTATATGTGGGGGCGCGCAAACTTCGCGACATCAGGATCAGAAAAAATGTACGTTCTGATGCCTAACCAGAATACATTAGGATGCCATCAAGATCTCATGCAACACCGATTTCAACTGGGATCAGATTAAATAATCAAGATTACCCTACAACCATCTGCAAGATGGCTGGCACGCGCGGCGCAAAACATGTTTGGAGATTTCGCAAAAGCATCTCAAAATATCCATTCCCCTTCAATACTCATCGCACCGCTAATCCCAAAAACCACGCGTCGGATTGACCAAATCGCCATACTGGGCTTGAGAATTCCCACGAGCCTCGTTCCCGGTGTATACATGGCCAGGTCCGCTTGGGACAAAATCCCCATGGATCTGATTGCCGTAGAGCACCTTTGCGGTTACGTCGGAGACATTGTGCTCGTACCGGTGTCTATAGCCGACCTGCGGAATCTCTTCATCTGCCACTTGCTGCAGTATCGGGTCAATGCTGGCGGCGGCGTCGCGGACCTTGCTCAAATCAGACCTCTCCGCTGTGAGCACTCCTGGGTTGGTAGCGGCAGAGGCGGGTGGCACTATGGCTTCGAGGTCCACTGCGGCCAGCTGCTCTTGGATCTTTTGGATCGCTGGCGGAAAGACTTTGATCAAGCCATCAACGTTGCGTGATACGGTCCTGAGAGACGTTAGCCTACAGTCTCACTCTGAGTACGTCTATCTCTTACTCGGCAAGCTCCCTGAAAGATTTCGCATCGCGGAAGACCCAACGCGCTTTTTGGAATGCGCTCGCGTTGGACTGGCGAGCCTTGTTCACAGCATCCACTCTGGCGGCAAGCTCGTTCGACGTTGCGTTCGGCGCCACTGCCGGTTCATCGCCAGCGTACCGCTCCATGGTCTTCTCGGCATTCTGAAAGGCCAGCTGAATGGTACCCAGGAGCCTCACGACAGTGGACGCTTCTTCTTCAGAAGCGACTGTCATTTTCGCGACGTGTGCTTCAGCGGTGCCATCCATGAGCTTGACGCTTTTCCTCCATCTCTTGTAGGCGATGCTTGCCAGGTCGAGCGACAGGGCGTGTTGCTCGAAGTCTTTGCCATAGTGTCTCCATGTTGAGGCTTTGGTGAAGAAGCTGTCCACCTTGAAGATTATTAGACTTGCACTGTGTTAGGTCTGGACGATATAGATAGCTTCAGCTTACCGTGCTTTCGAGAGCGATTAGACCAACGGCACCGATGGCTAGCTCAGCCATTCCGACTTCTTGCGAGATGCTTGCAACTTAGATTAATAAATCGTGCTAACAGATTCCGCTGATCACAATGCTTGCAGTTTGAGTACACTGCTGGTGACGAAAGAGACTCTGCGCCTATTATATACCATCTCCCACTTCTCTGCACATACAAGGCTCAGCTTGTCTGCCGCCGTGTACAGCAAGGCTTAGACGGCCGATCATCTGATCGATTGGTTGGGGGTTCTGCATGGCGCTGGCCCAGCTTCATGCAAGACGATATAAGCGAGCGGCTAGGCCGCGACTTGGTGCGGCGGCCTCATGCAAGCACTTGCTATGTACTCCCATCTGGCTGACATCACCTGAGCGATGCCTCTGCTTACATCTATGAGCATCTTGCTCCACGTTGGCACGGCGAGGCTGAGGGGAGTCTTTACTGTCTCATGCGAGCACTCGAGATTATTTCTGTCTGGCTGACGCCACCCGATTGAGACATCTATGCCTGATACTGACGAGCGTCTGACTTCCAAATCGCACGGCGAGGCTAAGGGGAGTCTGTACTTGTCTCAGGTTGCACACCAGCCTAAATCAAAACATTCAGCGCCCTCACAACATGAGCGCACCGGTATTCAACCGGGTCGTTGCATCCGGTGTGAATCAAGAGCTTGCCGAGGATGACAGCGTAGATGGTCCTCCAGCGAAAAGGCGAAGACTCGACATTGATCCGCCGCGCTTAGGAAACCGTTACGAAAACGCTACAGCACAAGGCAACTCTCGTAATGTGTACGGTAATTATACCAACACCAACACTGCGTCCAACACTACCAACAACACATACAATGTGTATCCGCAACCGTCTACATCTACGCCAGTACCTCAAGCAGAAGCCCAAGGGCAGGCCCCGGACACTGCCACGGGACTTAGGGAGGCACTTTTGTTCGACGAGATGGATGAGCGTTACAGCACAATCAGTTCGGCTTATCCCAAAACGTGCCGTTGGCTGTTCAAGACGGAAAAGTACAAAATTTGGCAGGACAAAAGCGACATGCGCAGTCACCAAGGATTCCTCTGGATCAAAGGGAAGCCGGGCGCGGGCAAGTCGACAGTCATGAAAGTCGCCTACGACCATGGCATGCGTGTCTTCAAGGAAGATGCCATCGTCTCGTTCTTCTTCAACGCGAGAGGTACGCAACTCCAGCGATGTGCAGAGGGGATGTACCGCTCACTGTTGCATCAACTCTTGAGAGAAGTGCCTGGCCTGCCAGCGATGGAGCTTAACATTGGCCAGCAAGGTCATCAGCGTGTCTGGCATGTCGAACAACTCAAGAACATGTTCCGGGAAGCTGTGATGGCGATGGGCTCGACGAAACTCACATGTTACGTGGATGCGCTTGATGAATGCCAAGACGACGAAGCACAAGACATGATCGAGTTCTTTGAGACTCTAAGTGAGTTGGCAATGGAGAAGCACGTCGGCTTCCGTGTACTTCTATCGAGTCGCCACTATCCACACATCATGATCAAAAGCTGCCTAGAGCTGATCCTTGACGGACAAGAGGGTCACGAGCTGGACATTGCAGACTACACAAGGAACAAACTGCAGATTGGCACTTCAAAAGCGGCTCAAGATATCAGAGACGAAATACAGCGGAAGGCTTCTGGTATCTTTCTTTGGGGTAGTCCTTGTGATCCGAATCCTCAACAAGGCCAAATCACAGGGCAGGGTCTCCCAGCTTAAGGCTCGCTTGAGAGAACTTCCAGTAGACCTGCATCAGTTATTCGAAAGGATTTTGCAGAGAGACTCTTTTGATGACAGTGACAGAAAGACCGTTCTTCTGACGTTCCAATGGCTATTATTCGCCCAACGTCCCTTGAAGCGTGAAGAGCTGTATTTTGCTGTTACAACTAGCATGGATGAAGAAACCATAGAAGCTTGGGATCCTGACGAGGTCAGCACAAAAGATATGGAGAGGTTCATTCTGGACTCCTCCAGGGGCCTGGCGGAAATGAGTAAAGGAAAGCAACCCACTACTCAGTTCATCCATGAGTCCGTGAGAGACTATCTACTCGAATCCGGACTCAAGGTTCTGGATCCTGATCTGCCCAGTAACCTGAGCGGATCTTGCCATGATCGACTCAAAGATTGCTGCCACCATTACTTGACGAGATGCGAACCTGTCTTGCTTCCCTCACCAACGGACGGCCTGAAAGACCATCTTGATAGCCGCGCTCAAGCTTGTGAAGAGCTCAAGGCACGCACAAAGACCACACATCCATTCCTTGGTTATGCTTTGGCTGGCCTTATATCACATGCAGACTCGGCTTGTTGTGCCGGTCTAATACAGGGCGACTTCATTATCGGTTTCCCTTGCAAACTCTGGTCAAAGCTTTACAATCTCACCACCAGATACCATGCCCATCGCTTAAGCAAGGAAGTAACGCATTGCTACATTTTTGCTCTTATGGGTGCTCGCACGCTGACTGAGCACTCCATCACGGACGACCAGCTCAATAAGTACATGGCTCATGAGCAACATAGATCCTTGCTTGGTGCAGCGGTAAATTTTGGTGACGATCGTTTGGTCAGCATGCTGCTTGAGCGCGGTGCAAATCCCCACTCTATCGCAAACAACGACGAAGATTGTTTGTTCTGGGCAGTCAGGAAGGGCAACCCTGCAATGGTACGCTGCTTGTTCGGTCATCCCACGGCAGCCGTTCGCGGCCTTCCATATCCAGAAAGCAATCTAAGAGCGGCGATCCAAAAAGGGAACGCTGATATACTCGAGATAATTCTGGCGAATCGGTTTGTTGCTGCACAGCTGTGCAGCTCTGCTCTTCCTGCTCTCGAAGACGCAGCTATTCCAGGCCACGAAGAGGTCCTGAGATCGTTGCTAAGGTTCTTAGACCTCGTCTCGGTGTTGTTCCATGCTGTCTTGTACGATCGCCACGACATCGTTCAGCTACTGCTGGCGTATAGTATCAACCTCGACGCAAAGGATGAGGAATCGCATACCGCACTCATCAGCGCATCCTTGACCAATAGCAGCAAATGCGTGCGAGTGCTCATAGACAATGGAGCGCAGATCGATCTTCAAGATGAGAAGGGCTACACGGCGCTTCATCATGCGAGTGAGCTGGGCCATGAGGATATTGTGCGAATGCTGCTTAGTGGCGGAGCCGATGTCAATGTACATGATGATCATACCGAAACTGCACTCTCCAAGGCATCTAAACATGGGCATCGCGCGATAGTGCAAATACTTCTGGACAAAGGAGCGCAGATCAATCTTCAAGATGACAAGGGCTACACGGCGCTTCATCATGCGAGTGAGCTGGGCCATGAGGATATTGCGCGAATGCTGCTTGGTGGCGGAGCCGATGTCAATGTACATGATGATCATACCGAAACTGCACTCTCCAAGGCATCTAAACATGGGCATCGCTCGATGGTGCAAATGCTTCTGGACAAAGGAGCGCAGATCAATCTTCAAGATGACAAGGGCTACACGGCGCTTCATCATGCGAGTGAGCTGGGCCATGAGGATATTGCGCGAATGCTGCTTGGTGGCGGAGCCGATGTCAATGTACATGATGATCATACCGAAACTGCACTCTCCAAGGCATCTAAACATGGGCATCGCTCGATGGTGCAAATGCTTCTGGACAAAGGAGCGGACGTCAACTCTAGAGGCTCCGACGGTTTGAGCGTCCTTTCCATGGAGATTGAACACAATCACCCGGGCAATGTTCGTCTACTCCTATATCAGGGAGCGGACGCGAATCTCAGAAGTATCGATGGAACGACCATGCTTGCTGTGGCGGTTGAACGTGGCTATTCAGACATCGCACAAATCCTTCTACACTACGGAGCGCATCCTTTTCAGCTGCGTTAGTTCACTCATCTGTATTAACAAGCAACTCAGTGCTCCCCTCTGGGACAAGATCACTTTGTTCATACAATTCCTCTGTTTCCACTCAAAGCCATAGAACTGAGACTGAGATGTCGTTTCGTCAAGCATAAATCGGCAGGAGCAGAGATATGGCGTTCAAATGACGAGGTTAAATCTACATAGGTCGGCAGTCACCAGATATCAAAGCACCGCTAGGCCCAGCGTTAGTGGATTCTACCCAGCAGCCATCGTTGAAATACCTCATCTGCTATAAGAGCGTATGTGCCAAACGACAACGAAGGAGACCAAGGAGCTGTATATAAAGTTTCATTCTCCCTTGCAAAAACGCCACCAACATTACATGAGTCCCCGTTTCCCGACCTCCAGTCTGCCTGATACCCATGAATCTTACCCAAAGAAAACCAGAAACAAAAGCGCAAGGCAATAACCATACGCCACGCTAGATGATGATATCAATGTTGAGAAAATCAAAAGAAGACAGAAAAAAGGATCAGCCGAAAATGTACTCCACTCTCTCTTACTCTCTTGCCTGCTTTTCTGCAAACCCTCGCATCCGCCTTCTCTTTGCGATAGTCAGCGAGGAGAAGAAGCCTCAGAAGCAACCCTACTCCATTCTAGGCTTCTTGTTCCCCTGCCCACCCCACCCACCCATCCCCATCCCTCCACCGCCCCAACCACCACCACCACCACGGCCCATCATACCTCCTCCTCCGCCTCTACCTCCACCTCCACCAGCGTTCATCCCCATACCGCCCATATTCCCCAACCCGCCCATCATATTCCCCATCCCCATCCCTCCCATCCCGCCCATACCCATATTCATGCCGTTGAAACCGCCGCGGCCGCCACCGCCCATCATGCCGTTCATCATGCCGCCGCGGCCGCCTCCCATCATGTTGTTGCCGCCGTAGCCCATGTTGCCGTACATGTTGCCGTAGCCGGCCATCATGGGGTTGGTGAAACCCGCTGCTGCGGCGCCGTTCATGCCCCATTGGTTCTGGTTGCCACCGCCGCGACCCATCATGTTGTTGTTATTGTTGTTGAAGCCTCCACCGCGATTGTAGTTTCCGCGCCCGCCGCCGAAATTGCCGCGGCCCTGGTAATTGTTATTGTACGCGCCGCCCTGGTTGTTGAACTTGCCCGCCTGCCCGCCGAATTTCTTGTCGCCCACCGCGCCGTCTTTGCCGCGGTAGGGATTGCCGACTTGCGTGTACCAGGCTTGGAATTTGTCTTTGGGGCCTGTGCCCGGTTCTTTCGCCGCGTTCTCGGCATTCATGCGCTCGACTTCGCGTTTGGTGGCGGTCGCTGCTGCCGGAGATGTGAATTCTAGGTATGCCTCGCCGCGGCTCTTGCCGTTGATTTTGTGTTCGCCGAAAGCGACTTCGCGGAGCTCCGGCTCGGTGTTGGCTGCGGCGCAGAAGGCGCGTAGGTCTTCTTCTGTTGTCCACCAGTGGAGTTCGGAGAGTTTGAGCGCGGGGAGGGCGCCTGGGTCTAGTGGGCGGCCGTCGGCGGCGACGGGGTTTTGGCTGGTGGATGGGCGTTGTGGTTGTTGTTCTTCGGGCTCGTCGTCTGGTGCTTTGCGTTTGAGGTTCTGTTGTGGAACGGCAGATATTTTTGCTGCGGGAGGCTGTGAAGCCTCATGATTGTTCGTTGCGTCGTTGCCGTTAGAGGCGTGGTTTTGGCCATTGTTGTCTGTGTTGTTCTGCTGTTCCTGCGTTTCTTCGTAGTTGTAATCAAAGTCGTCGCACTCTTGCGTTTGCTCCTTTTGCTGCTGCTGCTGCTGCTGCTGCTGCTGCGGCTGCTGCGGCTGTGCTTCCTCTTCGTCACCATAAATATCGATATCGAAGTTATCGTCCTCGCCAGACATGATGTGAAGGTCCAAGCCGCGCTAGGGCAGTGCCAACGAGTTAGAGGTGTATAGGCTGACTACGTCAATGTGCCTAATGGCTCGCCGTCCTGTTTCTGTCTCTGAGTATATGTACACTCTGCTCCGCGCGATGCGAGGTCTGAATCAAGCTTTGTCAGAATAAGTACAATAGAAAAAGGAGAGAGTTCCCAATCGCCGCCGTTCCCGCCATGATTCCTCAAGTATATGATGCGCCCGTGCCATGGTCAATACGTACAGAAGCGAAGTGTACAAAGGATAGAAACAGAGCTCGCAGACAGAGCGGCAATTGTAGGTATGAATGAAAAATGTAAGGCCTCTGATCGCAGTGCAGTGCAGTGCAGTGTAGTGTAGTGTAGTGTAGTATCCCGTCGTCTTTCAATTCAAGTGCAAGTGAATCCCTGTCTTCCCTTGCTCTCCAGCCTTGTCCCGGCTCTTCTAGACGAATATAGTGCGTGAGCATCAAACAGAGGATGAGAGTCGTCCGGATGTGACTGTTGTACACAGGCGGTGAGGTTCAGAGTGATGGTATGAGAGGGTGATGGGTGTTGTTATTGGATGTTGAGTCCAAGGCGCAGCAGCACGGATGGAGAGTAGGTAGGCGCGAGGTCCAACTCGCTGGCCTCGCCCTTGCCGATGCAAGCGCAATCTGGGGAAGTGAAACACCAGGGCTAGCCAGTCAGTCAGCCCACCTCGGATGTTGGCAGGCTCCAAAGCTAAAGCAATCAAAGCAACAGACCCTTGGACACTGATATACAAACAACACCCACTTTGATACTCAAAGACTACGCTCGCTTACATGTCTCTCTGGGACCGCTACTTCGCTCCTGGCGACCTACGCGCTCGTCGCCGAGCACTCGCACCTCCACCTCCACCTCCAAGCGAACATCCCGAGAACCAGCTCCAACAAGACCAGATCAAACCTTCTACCACCTCAGCAGCGGTGGAACGTATAGACCCGGCCAGACGATTCCGCAGACAGAATGCTCTCTTCTTTGGAGGTCTAGGATTCGCCATGCTCAGCGCATGGGTAACGCGCCGCTCACTCATCCGCAAGCGCCCGCCCGTACCTACCAAATTCACACCTTCGAATGCACCTCCACCGAAAGCTGAGGGAGGGCTGGACGCAATTGAGGCCCTGGGTCTTGCCACTATGAATACGGTGTCCGTATTTATGATTGCGATCGGCGCGGGCTTCATATACTATGACATCGCCGATATAGAGGATTTGCGAGAGAAGGTGCGGAAGGGCGTTGGGTTCGATGTGTATGGAGGAGAGACGGATGCAGACGAAGAGATCGAATCATGGGTTGCTGAGGTGCTGAGTCGGAAGGATGGGTTTGGGAACATCAAAGAGGAGATCGTGGACAAGCTAATGGAGATGGAGAGGAAAGAACAGGCCAAGGCAGAGGCCAAGGTTCTGATCGGTGCACAGCAGGATCGGAAGTAATAGAGCGGAGGGCAAACACTGTAAAAATAGTTTATGATATCCATGAGTATATTTCTCGACTTCGGCCACGATTGCAGCCGGCGGCCATGCCACCTTTGGGCATCTCTCGTGGCTCACACCTTCACACCATGTTGGCCATCTCGGTTGGCCCTCCACACTCCTCCGTCGGCGAACCACTCTTCCTTCCAGACTTCAACCTTCTCCTTGACCTCCTCTAGGCACTCCTCACCAGCCTTCCAAGCTGCTTGTCGATGTGGCGAGCTCACAGCGATCAAGATGCTCTCCTCTCCGATGTCCACCTTACCCAAGCGATGGGTCACAGCAATGGCCACCAAGCCATGTCTCTCTTTAATACCAGTCGCGATCGATTGCAGCGTGCGAAGAGCCAGAGGAGGGTAGGAAGAATAAGCGAGATGAGTGACTGTCTCACCAGCGAAAGAGTCGCGGGTACAACCTACAGAGAACCTACATTTTAGCTTACTGCGCGATAGGTGTCAGTGATTGGTGCTGGAGACTCATGGCAAATTCCATGGAAAAGGGATATGTACCGGCAAACAGAACTACGGCGCCAGCTTTGGGACTCTTTACTCGGTCCATCATGGCTTTGGCATCGAGCTCGTCATAGGTGAGTGAGACGAAGACATCTTGTGAGGAGGATGACTTTTCGCTCTCGAATAGGCGGGCAGCAAAACCGCTATCATTGCTGGTATTCTCTGATGCTGAAGGGGCTGCCATAATCTGGTATATGTGTTAATGATGTTTTCTATGGGAAGTGAGCTCCAATACAGGCAAGTGATTGCGGGCGATGAATGCTTGACGAGTGGTGGGGGCCATCGGACATGCTGAGCGGCAAATCACGGCTTGTTCTCGGAGGCGAAGCCGCGCTCTTCGGTTTCTATCGCTGAGCAGTTGAACCCTTGCACGCCCTATCGACATGGTTGGAATTGTCAAACGACTGCATCGCAACTTTCACCAACATCCACCCCATACACTCTTCACACACAGCAATGGCCGCGATCAGACCTCCAGCTAGGCGCTTCGTCGCCTCTGCGCTTTTGGACTCCAGAACTTCCCTCGTTCCGCAAAAGCGCTGCTTCGCCACCACCGTCAACGAGCCTTCAACCGTCACACAATCACCTGCCAAACCTAGACCTTCGAGCAGCTTCTCGGACCGGCTCAATGCAGGTCCTTCGTTCGCAGACTTCGTCGGCGGCAAGCCAGAGGAGCCCATCACACCCGAAGATGCGCTCGAGCTCAAGACTGTCCAGGTTGGACCCGCCGGCCGCAAGAGAACGCACACCCGTCTGCCAGAGTGGTTGAAGACGCCTATTCCGAGCAACAACAACTACAAGAAGATCAAGAATGACTTGCGAGGACTGGGTCTTCACACTGTGTGCGAGGAAGCGAAATGCCCCAACATCTCCGACTGCTGGGGCGGAAGTGACAAGAGCGCGGCGACGGCGACAATCATGCTTATGGGAGACACCTGCACACGAGGCTGCCGCTTCTGCTCCGTCAAGACTTCTCGCGCACCTCCGCCTCTCGACCCGCACGAGCCTGAGAACACCGCCGAGGCTCTCTCACGATGGGGTCTCGGCTACGTCGTCCTGACCAGCGTTGACCGTGACGATCTGGTCGACGGTGGCGCTCGTCACTTCGCTGAGACCATCATCAAGATCAAGCAGAAGTCGCCTTCCACCCTCGTTGAAGCGCTGACTGGCGACTACTCCGGCGATCTGGAGCAAGTAGCGCTCGTTGCCCGCTCCGGTCTCGACGTCTACGCCCACAACGTCGAAACCACTCCCGGCCTCACACCCTACGTGCGCGACCGCCGCGCGACATTCCCCCAATCAATCTCCGTCTTGAAAGCCGCGAAAGAAGCCCGACCAGAGCTCATCACCAAAACCTCAATCATGCTGGGTCTGGGCGAGACGGAAGCCGAGCTATGGGACACCCTGAAGCAGCTGCGCAGCGTGGGCGTCGACGTCGTCACATTCGGCCAGTACATGCGCCCGACCAAGCGCCACATGAAGGTGGAGGAATACGTGACGCCGGCCACTTTCGAGCTGTGGAGGCAGCGCGCGCTGGACTTGGGCTTCATGTACTGCGCTTCCGGCCCGCTGGTGCGCAGCAGCTACAAGGCTGGCGAGGCGTTCATTGAGAACGTGCTCAAGAAGAGGGCGAAGAAGAGTGAGCTGTTTGCTGCGGAGAGTGCGGCGCAGCTTGAGGCTATGAAGAGCACTTAGACTCTGCTGTTCCGATAGGGAACGGTTCGGGCGATATTCTTCTTTTTCTATTTTCCTTCAACATGCATGGCGCGGATGGGACAGGGGTCGGGATATTTGCTTGGCAATCTGCGGTGGTTTTAACATATAGGCGTTCACTTTTCCAGAAGAGGGAGCATAAATTCCCCAATAGAGGCAGCTCAACTCGCGTCTCTCAAAGATGATCTATGTACACGAGGACGCAAGGAAGCAGGTTTCATGGACATAGATTAAAAACCCTTATCTGTATAATTGAAAGACTTTGAGAAAACACAAGTTTTGAAATATGTACAACGCTTTGAAAGTATTACACACGAAAGTAAATTAGAAGCTCTTTTTGATGAGCTCAAAGCTCCATCCTAACTTGATTTTGATATCACTCCTACGCAGCAACAGGAGGCGCCGGCCCAGTCGACGAGCCCGCACCGCCCATGCTGGGAGGGAGGAAAAGAGGCATGTAGGCCTACATCATAGCGAAAGCAGTCAGCTTTTCCACACTTCCAACACATATCCCACCCGTACCGCCAGCAGATCGCCATAAGATACGAAGAGGGGTTTTTGGAGGGCAAGAACTTACAACACCAAGCGACATAGCCGCCATGCCGACTTGCAGGTAGGCTGGGGTGGAAGCCGCGGCGGCCTGCGCGGGCGTCTCGCCCAGCCAGCCTTGGATGGCGAAGACGACGGCTGTCCAGCCGATCATTTTGTTGCGGGTGAAGATCTTGGGAGATGCGTTAGTATTTGGGAGGGGTTTGGGGTTGGGTTTGTTGGTTTTGAAGGGTCTTGATATGGAAGCATGGTGGTGGTGCACGTACAGCGGCCATGGGGAGGGTGGATGAGATAGTGCCCTGGAAGTCGCCTGCTTCTTTGTCTTGGGGTCCTTCAGTGTAGGGGACGACTGGGATAGTGTTAGCTTTCATGTTCAGAGATATGAAAGGAAAGGCATTTTTTCGCCTCATCGAGGAGATCTAGAGACGTACTGAGGTCCTCCCTCCTCATATCCTTCTTGGTGGCCATTTTTGCGGTTTGCGAGGATTAATCAAGTCACGTGCTGTGATAGGATAGACTTATATAGCACAGGAAAGGCAAATGCAGATATCGGAAAGATTGGCTGATGGTCAGATAGTAGGTATGTGATGTAGTGAGGTCTTTCTCGGGCCCATTCGCGCCTCTCTCTCTCTCTGCTGCCCTGCCCCAGAGGCCAAGCTGTCGTTCTGAGAGGCTGGACCCGCGTTTGCTCTAGCGGGGAAGTTCTGGAGCTGGCTAGAGCGGAGGGAGATGAAGACGGATGGGAAGGGAAAGGCAGCACGCGAGACGAATGTTCACGATATACAATTATGGTGTCTGCATTCTCTAGGTGTGTTGTTGAGTTGAATTATTGCTGGAATTTCTGGCAGTTTCGAAGACAATCATCGCTCTACACTGCTTTCTTACAACGGCAAATACCGCTGTTGCACGAGCTTTTAATGCTACTGCTGTTGGACACAGCGACAGCGGGTATGCACAGCGTGAGACGGCACAGGTACGGGTGGATGTGAGAATGCTTGACAATCGAAGGCAGCGTGAAGATTGGCGATGGGCAGCATATGCCTGTGTGGGTGGTAGGTGGCGCGGATCGAGACTGCGTTTCGCTTACCACCTTACCTTACCTATGTTCTCCGGCTGAAATGTTGATACACCCTCAGGAATGTGCAGGTTTGCTTCTTTCTAGTGAGGTGTTTGGAGGTCTGGCCGGTGAATAAACCAAGTCGCGACGGAGGGCTTCGTATTGGCATTCGCATCGCGGTGAAAATATCCGATTACGAAGGGTGGTCATCATGCCACGACCCTCAACATCCAGCGTACCGTCACCATCCGGACACTGGAAAATTGTATTCCCCAGCCTGATAGGATGCTCGGGGTATCGAGGTCAGCAGAGGTGCATATCTTGCATATCCTCAGATGATCTTCCCGCGGCGATATATTATCCGCAGGATCACTAATAAGAAGTCTCGCTCGGCCAGCAGCCCGAACAAACTCGGGGGTCACGTAAGGAAAACAGCAGGAGGCGTGATTGCCTAGCCCTCAGTCTTGTGCCCTTCAAAGGCCGCCGGTATTATCGTTTCGAAGTCGATCGTCTACGCCATGTGGCTCCTCGCCGTCACTAATCCGGCGATTGGTCCTCCACAGTCTGAATGACACTTATCGTTTCCCTGATTGGGGAAATAAGGGTAGCTGAAGGGGCGAGATGTGAGATGTGAATGATAACCACAGCCTGAGATTGGCACAGCTCCTCCCGTCTTCAACGCATCATCTCTCATACTCAGCCTCACCCTTTCTTCCCATGACGAGAAGTGGGCGGTCAGGCGATGCGAGTATGCGGAACGTAACAAAAGGCAATTCTTCGGAGGCGACGAGTTGCGCCGAGGGCCAGCGTGAAGGGGGAGAGGCCGAGAGAGGCACCAGAGGGAGAGGCGGTAAGTTGACGCGATAAGTTTAAGCCACCGAAGGACATCAGCCAGCGCACCGACATTCTCACGTTCGTTCTTGGTTGTGATCTGCGCGCTCTTCTCTTTGTGCATGCTGCAGTAGTTACAAGCAGCGGTTGGTCGTAGTCTATGGGTAGTAGCTTGCTTGCATTTATTTGTCCGGCTGATGTTCCCGCCCATGCCGCATACTGCCTGTTAACGTTGCCGTAACTCTCCTTCTCGTTGGTCTGTGTTCCTCCTCCTCCCAAGATCCGTCTCATCATTCTTGTCGGAGTGGACTGCGAGTCGAGTTCGTCTCTCGCTGCTGTCTCTCCTCCTCGTTCTACCTCTACCTCCAAACTATCCGGCTTGCCCGCGCTATCGTCCCGAGGTCTCCGTTCTTACCTCACACTACTACCTCAGGGCATTCCCCCATCCCGCCCTGCTGTCCCTGCCTGCTTCCACCTCAAGTAGTGTGTTTGGAGACGTGTGCAGCCGTTCATGCGCTCTGTCTCACTGCTTTGCGCCGTGTCCAGTCCTTGCCCTTTGTGCTACTGCTGTTTGTCCCACCACGCCCAACACTTCCAGACTCGACCTCTGCCTTGACACCTCCCCATACAACA